>WNGS01059661.1:16682-31606 GCA_020271785.1 Procambarus virginalis
GCCGAAACGCGTTCACGCATTCTCTAATTCTTTAATATTTGGGGTTTACGGCTCACTGGTCGCGTGATAATATAGAAAATTGGTTTACTGAGCATTATATAAAATGCCAAAATGTAGTATTTTCTCTTGCAAATGAATGTAAATATGATCTTCATATTGTTATATTATTTGATAAAGAAAAACCAAAAATTCTTCGAGTGTGGTTTTTACACACACACACACACACAACACACACACCACACCACAACACACACACACACACACACCACACCACACACACACCCACACACACAACACAAGCATAACACCACACACACACACCACACACACAATATATATATATATATGTATATTCTATAATATATATATAATATAATTTATATATATAATATAGCTATATATATTTATACTATATATATATATATATATATATATATTATATATCCTGTATAGCGGACAGCGTGTCTCGTGATCCGGCCTGTACTCCTCTCGACATATCAGAAACCATTCTAAGGAAACTACTCCAAGCTTGTTTTAAGAGGCACCCTTCGAGCCCGGATGGGCACATGTATAAGCAAGTAGATGGGGTCGCCATGGTTCTCCCTAGGGTGACCTGTTTGCGAACTTCTACATGGGTACCATACAAACACAACAGACTCTAGTCGACATGAACTTGTAAAGCCGGCCCATATACTGCAGGTTGTTGACGACATGTTTTACAACAGCGTACCTGATGTCAGAAATCTGCCGGAGCTGAAGGAGGCATTTGAGCGGAATTCTGTGTTGCGTTTCAACTTACGAGATGGAGACGGATGGGAAGCTGCCCTTCCAAGATGTAACAGTCATGGAAAGGAGTGGAGGTTTCCACACTGGCAGTCTACACTAAGGAACAAACATAGGAATGTGTCCCTCAATGCCAACAGTGCCTGCCCAGGACAGGTACAAGAGGAGATGTGTTAACGCTTATGTCGTACCCTGCTCTCAGCCGACCACGGCCCAGGATGGAAGGTACAAGTCGATGACGAACTCTGTAGGGTAAGGCAGGTCCGTATTCAATAACGGCTTCTCCAATGTTTTCGTTGACGACATCATAAGAAGGAAGGTCAACCGCCATGCAACCTCTCTGAAGAGACAACTAATACAACCCTATACCCCCTATTAGGATCTTTTACAGGAACTTCTTCCATCCCCACAGCTTATTAAACGGAGGAAAGGTTCCTGAAGATATTGTTAATAGAAATGGTTTCCCTACAGACAAAAATCCGAAGATACACTTAGACGATTCACTATAAAACCAAGAGAACTACCAACCTACTCATGAGGAACCTCTCCAAGGACACAAAGGCAGAACGCTTTGAAAGGACCAATGTCGTCTATGCCAAGAGACCAATGTCGTCTAACCCTTCAAATGCCCACTTGGAAACTGTAAGCCTCAAAAAACATAGTATATAGGCAAGACAGCATCTCTTTCCAGGCGTTTAACGATGTCATCAGTCACATTCAGGCGCCTACATTAAGGAATATATTATCTCTTCCCACAACCAACCATCACCAGAGGAAATCCTAGCAAATAACACAGAATCATTGATAAGATACAGCGACAGCAGGCGGGCTGACATCTGCGAGGCACTACACATCAAGAAGTCATTACCAGCAATCAAACATGCCAATTAAATCTGCACAACTATATTTTACCCACTTCAAGCCTCCGCTGCCAATATAGAAACATCAGGAATATGGGATAATAGGCCTTCTGCAGTTCTGGTACCCAACTTCATTCTGTTACCCAACTTCTGCATATCTATATCCATTGTTCCGTGTTCTGTGTTTTGTTGAACGTTTGTTTTTTCACCCCACTATTGTATTACATCACCTCACCCAAATGCCGGTATAAGAGCCAAATGCTGTTTCATTCATAAAGTTGTGTGTGTGGATAAACTGAAGTCTTGGAAATGTAATAAGTTTACGAAACGCGCTCAAGTGTCGCGTCAGGACTTAGAAATAAAAAATGAATTTGGGAGAATTGATTTTTCCATTTACCGTCAACATTAAAAAAACATAAGGAAACTCTAAATTCCTGTTAGAATTATTACTCTTACTTTTTCGGTACTATTTAATACATATAGTATAATATATCTATCATATATATACGTATATTATATATTATATATTATAGATATATATATAGTATATACAGTATATACATATATATATAGTATATATATATTATAATTATATATATATATATATATATTATATATATATATTATACTATATATATTATTATATATAATATATGCGAAACGAGAAAAAAAACATTTAATAAATCAGTGATTTTTCAATGTGGGTTTTTCCGCGTACTCGCATGCTTTGATTAGTGTTTTTGTGATCGTTGTTGCATATCTATATAGATATCATTTGTGTTTGTGTGCTCACAGAAGTTGTGCTTGCAGGCGTTTGAGCTTGCTCTTTGGTCCCGGCCTCTCAACTGTCAATCCAACTGGACCTACAACGATTCCTGAGCCTACTGGGCATCATATTTACATTTGAAAACTGTGTATGAAATCAGCCTCACCACATCAACTGCCTAATGCATTCCACCTGTTAACTACTCTGACACTGAAAAAATGTTCTTTCTAACGTGCCTGTGACTCATTTGGTACTCAGTTTCCACCTGGTGTCCCCTTGTTCGCGTACCCCACGTGTTAAACAGTTTATCTACCCTGTTCGAATTCATCTGAGAAGTTTGTAGGTAGTTATCATGTCTCCCGGAGCTCTCCTGTCCTCCAGCGACGTGAGGTGCATCTCATGTCTCTTAGTTCTGGAACTAACCTAGTGGCATACCTCTGAACACTTTTTCCAGCTTAGTCCTGTGCTTGAAAAAGTACGCGCTCCATGCTGGGGCCGCTACTCTAAGATTGGTCTTACATATGTGGTTATAAAGGTTTTTGGTAGGCTTTCTTACATAGTTCCTGAAGGGCAGTTAGGTGTGGGTGTGTGTGTTGGGTGGGAAAGAGGGTGACTGGCTATTTCAAGCAAAAATTAGATTGTGTGTCGTGCGTGAAATTTGAACTCGGTAATATAACATTGTCAGTATAAGTAGAGAATGGTAAAGCCTAATTTCATGGAGAAGAAACAGGATTATAGATCCCAGGAAACCTGCTGCCACTAACACCGGCTTTTGACCGCACATATTGGTCGCGATTTTGAAGTAGAGGTCATGTCAATATAGCATGACATATATTACTTTGGTAAGCCAGTGTGATAACCCCCTTCACCAATCCCACGCATGCCTGGCTGATCCACCTAGACGACACAGACATGAACACACGAGAGCCGCAGCCTACTGCTGTTGTAGCAGTAGGCTGCGCTGCTCTCGTGTTCATGTCTGTGTCGTCTAGGTGGATCAGCCAGGCATGCGTGGGATTGGTGAAGGGGGTTATCACACTGGCTTACCAAAGTAATATGTCATGCTATATTGACATGACCTCTACTTCCCGCAAATTCGCGACCAATATTGTGTGGGTTCAAAAGACAGCATCTGTTAGTGGCAGCAGGTTTTCCTGGATCTATAATCCGTGTTCTTTCTCCATGAAATTAGGCTTTACCATTCTCTACTTATACTGACAATGTTATATTACCGAGTTCAAATTTCACGCACGACACACAATCTAAGTTGTTTGTGCTTTAATAGCAAGCCCATCTCTTTCGCCACCCCATACACACCACACCAATCACTAACTCGCCTTCAGGAACCTATGTAAGAAATCCTACAAAACTGTTTGATACTACGTATGTAAGACCAATCTTAGAGTATTGGCGGCCCCAGGCATGGAGCGCTCTACTTTTCAAGCACCAGGACTAGAGCTGGCAAAGAGTTCAGAGGGTATGCCATAGGTTTAGTTCCAGACGTAAGAGACACATTGAAATGCAACCTCCACGTCGCTGGAGGACAGGAAGTGAGCTCCGGGAGACATGATCATCGTACTACAAAATTCTCAAGGATCGAGACAGGGGGTAGATAAACTGTTTAACCCGGGTGGCACACGCACAACGGAACATAGGTGGAAACTGAGTACCCAATGAGGTCATAGGACGATTAGAAAGAACTTTTTTTCAGGTGCAGAGTAGTTAACAGGTGAATGCATTAAGGCAGTGATGTGGTGAGGCTGACTCCATACACAGTTTCAAATGAAGAATGATAGAGCCCAGTAGGCTCAGGAATCTGTTATTCACAGTTGATTGACAGTGAGAGGCGGGACCAAAGAGCCAGACGCCTCAAACCCTTGCAAGCACAACTCTGTGAGCACACACACACCAAATGACTATATATATATATATGCACACCCGATCACAAAAAACACTAATCAAAGCATTCGAGTACGCGGACCAAAACCACACATTGAAAAGATCACTGATTTTTAAATGTGTTTTGTTTCTCGTTCCATATATATCTAATATATCTAGATTATATTAATATAGTATATATATATATAGATATATATATATAACTATATATATATAATATCTATATAATATATATATATATATATATGTATATATAATATAATATGACCGAACAAGTAAGATTAATAATTCTAACACGAATTTTTCTAGATTTTCCTTATGGTTTCTTTTTACTGGTGACGGTAAATGAACAATCAATTCTCCAAAATTCATTTTTTATTTCTTAATCTGACGGACCACCTTGAGCCGGGTTTCGTCAAACTTATTACATGTTCAAAGACTTCAGTTTATCCACACACAACTTTATGACTGAAACAGCAATAGGCTCTTATACCTGCATTTGAGGTGAAGGTGATGTAATACACTCGTGGGGTGAAAAACAAAGCTTTCAACAAAGACACATAACACGGTACAATGGAGTATAGATATGTAGAAGTTGGGTAACAGATAGAAGTTGGGAACAGAATCTGCCATGAAGGCCTATTATTCCCATATTTCTTGATGTTTCTTAATTGGAGCGGAGTCTTGAAGTGGAGTAGGAATATAGTTGTGCGTTCATTGACTGTTGATTGCTGGTGTTGTGACTTCTTGATGTGTTAGTGCCTCGCAGATATCAAGCCGCCCCTGCTGTCGCTGTATCTATCAATGATTTACTGTGTGTTTGTTAGGATTTCTCTAGGTGATGGTTTGGTTGTGGAAGAGATGAAATGTGGTTCGCCTTAATGGAGCCCTGTGCTTATGCATCGTTAAACGGCCTGGAAAGAGATGTGATCTTGGCCTATATACTGCGTTTTTTTTAGGCTTACAGTCCCAAGAGGGCATTTTAGAAGGCATATAGACGACATTGGTCATCTTTTCAAAGCGTTCTGCTTGTGTTTTTTCTGTTGAGAGTTCTCAATGGATAGGGTTTTTTTTCGCCCCTAGGTTTTGCATTAGTTTCGTTGGTTTAGTAAGTAACTCGTCTATTGTACTCTTCTATTTTTGTTCGTAGGATAACAGTTCATCATGTTAACAATACTTTCAGGACCCTTTCCTCCGTTTTTATAAGCTGTGAGAAGAAGTGTTCCTGATAAAATCGTCTAATAGGGGGTTTAATAGTTGTTGTAATTTTAGTTGTCTCGTGAGAGGTTGCATGGCGGTTTAACCTTCCTTCTTATGAGTCTTCAACGAAACCCTTGGAAGCCGTTATTGACTAGGACCTGCCTTACCTTCCAGAGTTCTTCATCGACTTGCTTCGCTCCTGGGCTTGTGGCTGAGAGCAGGGAACGGGGGGAACCATAAGACGTCAACAACACATCCTCTTGTACCTGTCTGGGCAGTCACTGTTGGCATTGAGGCACATTCATATGTTTGTTTCCTTAGTGTAGGACTGCAGGTGTGGAAACCTCCACTCCTTTCCATGACTGTTTCATCTAGAAAGGGCAGCTTCCATCCTTCTCCCATCTCGTAAGTGAAACGCAACCAAGAATTCCGCTCAAATGCCTCCTTCAGCTCCTCAAGATGTCTGACATCAGGTACCTGATGTAAAAATGTCGTCAACATACCTTGCAGGTATATGGCCGGTTTCAAGTTCATGTCGACTAATACTTTTGTGTTTGATGGTACCCATGAGTAGAAGTTCGCAAACAGGTCACCTAGGGGAGATCCCATGCGACCCCATCTACTTGCTTATACATGTTGCCATCCGGGCCTCAAGAAGGGTGCCTCTTAAAACAAGCTTGGAGTAGTTTCCTTAGAATGTTTTCTGCTATGTCTTAGATGGAAGTCCAGGCCGGCTCACGATACACTCGGTCCGCGTATCTCTTATCCGGATATATATATATATATATATATATATATATATATTATAATCTATATATATATCTATAATATATATAATATCTACTATATATAAATATTATATTATTATCTATTATTATAATATATATATATATATATTAGATTTATATATCTATGTGTGTGTGTGATTGTGTTGTGATGTTTTGTGATTGTGTGTGGCTTGTGTGTGTGTGGGTGTGTGTGTGGTGTGTGTGTGTGTTGTGTGTGTGTGTGTGTAGTGTGTGTGTGTGTGTAGTGTGCTGCTCTGGTGTGTGTGCTGTAAAACAGCACTCGAGAATTTTTGTTTTTTCTTTATTAAATAATATACAATATGAAGATCATATTTACATTCATTTGCCTAAGAGACAAATACTAACATTTGCATTTATATAATTCTCAGTGATAACGCACTTTTCTAGTATTATCATCCGACCATGAGCCAAGTAAACCCCAATATATTAAGAATTACAACCCTAAGTAAACCTGAAGGATCGGCATATCACTGGTTGATTATCTGGTGATGGTGGGTTCTGGGATTTTCTACCCCCAAGCCCGGGCCCGAGGCCAGGCTCGACTTGTGAGAGTTTGATCCAGCCAGGTCATGTTGCTTGGAGCGGCCCCGCAGAGCCACATACCCACACACACGCTCCGGCTGATCCTGGGACTTCTCTTAGGAAACCTCCAGTTTTCTCTTGAAGATGATCACGGTGTTCCGGCAATATTTCTTATAGTCGCTGGGAGGACGTTGAACAACCGCGGCCCTCTGATGTTTATACAGTGTATCTCTGATTGTGCCTATGGCACCTGTCTGGCTCTTCACTGGTTCAATTTGCCACTTTTCTTCCATATTCGGTTCACTCCAGCGTACGTTGTATTTTACTGTGTAGATTTGGGACCTGGCCCTCAAGTATTTTCCCACGTGTATATTTATTTGTTATCTCTCTCGTCTACCTTTCTAAGGAGTACATTTGGAGAGCTTTGAGACAGATCCCAATAATTTAGGTGTTTTATCTCACCTACTGCGTGCGCAGTATATGTTCTCTAGTCCCGTTCTATTTCAGCAATCTCGTCCTGCTCTGAAGGGGGAATCGTGAGTACTGAGCGAGTATTCGAGGACGAGTCGGACCAACACAAGTGACTGAAGGAGTAGCAACCATTGTGATGGGACGATCCCTGGATTTGAAGAGTTCTCAGTAATCCATCCGATCGCATTTTCTGGCTGATGCGATATTGCTTGGGTTCTGCTCCCTAAACGTTGAGATCTGTCGGTACATCGAGTTATTGCCCGAATTCCTTGAACATTGCTATGATGTTTTTCTACTAGCGGAAGATTTGATTGTGTTTTGTTACCTGTATTATGTTTAAGTCCCATTTTTACCGTACCTGAGTACCTGAAATTTTATCACTGTTAAACATCATATTATTTTCTGCTGCCCAATCGAAAGACTGTGTTGACAGATTCTGTTGTAGTTTTTCATAGTTTGTCTTCAGCAGAGGTAATTTTCAACTGCTCATTTTGCATGTGTCATTCTGCGAAGGGATGATCACTGAAGCTGTGAGCGCGTGTATTTGGTTGTCTATATCATTGAGTATTTTTGAAGAATAAGGAACACGTAGCGCGTTGCAAGGACTGTACCTTGAGGTAAAGTCTTTTAACATCGCTTGGCTGATTTTATCTGATTGACTGTTACTCTTTGGTTCTTTCGACAGGAAATTTTGAGTATCGCATGCCGTCTACTTTTCCACGTTAGTTCCCATGACCTCATTTATAGTGAGCTATCACCCCATGGTCAAGCATTTGTCGAACGCCCTATGCAAAGTGCTGTGTATACAACACTCTGCATTGTTTGACTTTCTTCTAGGGCTTCTGCTGATATTTGTCATAGTGGTTCGAGTAACTGTGACAAGACATGGATCTTCCCGCCTCTAACAGTCCATGCTCTGTCCTGGATTGTGCATATTCCATGTGTTTTCCATTAAAACTAGACAATTAATTCCTAATGCCCACTCACGTTTCAAACACTTTTATTAGGTGTTAGTGCAATGGCCTTAGTCTGACCAAAGCTATCGCCCTTAGAATTTTTGCCAAGGCTGTACTCCCCCCCTTTGCAACGGCATATCTGCAGAATTTAAGTGTCTGCTGGTAATTCCTGTATTCAGGCGTCTTTCTCCATATTACGCTGAGGCCTCTCGCTACTGGTACATTCCGAATTTCTTATGAATATTTGAATTCCATGAGTCAGGCCCAGGGGCTTTTGAGTGCATGGGCATATTTTCAATTCTTTCTTTCAAGTCGATTCCGAGTATTGTAGAGATGAATATCCGTGCTATGAATTATCTGACGCTTGAATGTCATTCATAAGAAGCTGTCATTCTGGATTCATCAACCTTATGCAGTTAGGTTAACTTGGATGTGACTGAAACATAGCCTCGGACTAGCCTTCTTTATGAATTGTCACGTTAATTTCTTTGTCGTCATCTGTGTACGTACATTCATTTGTAATTGACGGTCCAATACTGGTCGGGTTTTGGATTTTGATTTAGGTTATGTGAAAAGAATATTTCGGATTTTGTCGCTTATGCTTTGTGATCGCTCGTCTGTGATGCCAATTCACATTTCGGTCAGACTCATATGATCAGGCTTCAACGTATGTTCGAATTTGCTTCGATTCTCCCGTGCTTAGGCTTATTTTCCTTGCCTGTGTTAGTTGTGTCTGCCGAAGGCAGATGTTTCCGTGTATTTTTTTCCTTCTCTGTAGCAGGTACGGTCTGACGTTCTCTTAGTTTTACCTGGTTGATACCTGGTTGATGGGGTTCTGGGAGTTCTTCTACTCCCCAAGCCCGGCCCGAGGCCAGGCTCGACTTGTGAGAGTTTGATCCACCAGGCTGTTGCTTGGAGCGGCCCGCAGAGCCACATACCCACCACAGCCCGGCTGATCCGGGACTTCTCTTAGGAAAACAGTCCAGTTTTCTCTTGAAGATGTCCACGGTTGTTCCGGCAATATTTCTTATAGTCGCTGGGAGGACGTTGAACAACCGCGGACCTCTGATGTTTATACAGTGTTCTCTGATTGTGCCTATGGCACCTCTGCTCTTCACTGGTTCAATCTTGCATTTTCTTCCATATCGTTCACTCCAGTACGTTGTTATTTTACTGTGTAGATTTGGGACCTGGCCCTCCAGTATTTTCCACGTGTATATTATTTGGTATCTCTCTCGTCTCCTTTCTAGAGAGTACATTGGAGAGCTTTGAGACGATCCCAATAATTTAGGTGTTTTATCTCGTCTATGCGTGCCGTATATGTTCTCTGTATTCCTCTATTTCAGCAATCTCTCCTGCTCTGAAGGGGGAAGTGAGTACTGAGCAGTATTCGAGACGGGACAACACAAGTGACTTGAAGAGTACAACCATTGTGATGGGATCCCTGGATTTGAAAGTTCTCGTAATCCATCCGATCATTTTTCTGGCTGATGCGATATTTGCTTGGTTATGCTCCCTAAACGTTAGATCGTCGGACATCATTATTCCCAAATCCTTGACATGCTGTTTTTTCTACTATGGGAAGATTTGATTGTGTTTTGTACCTGTATTATGTTTCAGATCCTCATTTTTGCCGTACCTGAGTACCTGAAATTTATCACTGTTAAACATCATATTATTTTCTGCTGCCCAATCGAAAACTTTGTTGACATCTGTTTGTAGTTTTTCAATGTCTTCAGCAGAGGTAATTTTCATGCTGATTTTTGTGTCATCTGCGAAGGATGACACGAAGCTGTGACGTGTATTTTTGTCTATATCAGATATGAGAATAAGGAACAGTAGCGGTGCAAGGACTGTACCTTGAGGTACAGAGCTTTTAACATCGCTTGGACTCGATTTTATCTGATTGACTGTTACTCTTTGTGTTCTGTTCGACAGGAAATTGAGTATCCAGCGTCCTACTTTTCCAGTTATTCCCATTGACCTCATTTTGTGAGCTATCACCCCATGGTCACATTTGTCGAAAGCCTTTGCAAAGTCTGTGTATACAACATCTGCATTTTGCTTTTCTTCTAGGGCTTCTGTGATTTTGTCATAGTGGTTGAGTAACTGTGACAGACAGGATCTTCCCGCTCTAAATCCATGTTGTCCTGGATTGTGCAATTCATTGTTTTCCATAAAACTAGAAATTTGATTCCTAATCACTCTTTCAAACACTTTTATTATGTGTGATGTTAGTGCAACTGGCCTATAATTTTTTGCCAAGGCTTTACTCCCCCCTTGTGCAACGGAGCTATATCTGCAGATTTAAGTGCTGCTGGTATCTCCCCTGTATCCAGGCTCTTTCTCCATATTACGCTGAGTGCTCTCGCTACTGGTACTTTACATTTCTTTATGAATATTGAATTCCATGAGTCAGGCCCAGGGGCTGAGTGCATGGGCATATTGTCAATTTCTCTTTCAAAGTCTTCCGAGTTTGTGGTAATATCCGTTATATTATCTGCAGCTTGAATGTCATTCATAAAGAAGCTGTCTGGGTCATCAACTTTCATGTTGTTAATTGGTGTGCTAAACATAGCCTCATACTGGCTTCTTAGAATTTCACTAATCTCTTTGTTGTCCTCTGTGTACGTACCTTCATTTGTAATTAACGGTCCAATACTGGTCGAGGTTTGGATTTTGATTTAGCGTATGTGAAAAAATATTTCGGATTTTTCCTTATCTTGTATAGCTCTCTGTTCCAATTCCATTTCCTCAGACTCATATGATCGCTTCAACGTTTGTTCGATTTCTTCGATCTCCCTGCTTAGGCTTATTTTCCTTGCTTGTGATAGTTGTGTCTGCCGAAGCATTTCCGTAATTTTTTCCTTCTCCTGTACAGTCGTCTGCGTTCTCTTTCTAGAGTGTTCCTCTTTCTGCCCCTCCTCACCGGCACGTGCTTCAAGCAGACCTTGTAAGCTTCAGCTGTCAGTTGAGCTATTCCCTGTGTGGGAGTTTTGTCGCTTAAGACCGTCTCCCATTGAATGGTTGAAAGGTCTACATTTATTTTTTCCCAGTCAATCCTCTTATTGTTGAAATTGAATTGATTGAATATTCCTTCTCGCTTGTTGGGTCTCTTAGATCTACTACCGTTATTTATGCTAGTTCGCACTTCAATGAGCTTATGGTCTGAGTATGAAGTATCTGAGATTGTTATGTCTCTGATTAGTTCATCATTGTTTGTGAATAACAAGTCTAGTGTGTTTTCGTTCCTAGTTGGTTCTGTAATCTGTTGATTGAGCGAGAATTTGTCACAGAATCTCAAAAGTTCTCTGACCTGTGGCTGGTTATTTCCCGGGTCATTCCCTGCTATGATATTTGTGTTTGCCATTCTCCATCTTAGACTCGGTAAATTGAAATCTCCAAGGAAGATAATATCTGGAGCTGGGTTTGCTAGGTCATCAAGTATGTTCTCTATTTTGTGCATCTGCTCTGTGAATTCCTCAACCGTTGTATCTGGCGGTTTATATATTAAAATAATAATTAGGTTTAGTTTCTCTACCTTAATTCCAAGTACCTCTACCACCTCATTAGTTGAGTTTAGTAGTTCTGTGCATACCAGGTCCTCTTTAATATACAGACCTACTCCCCCATTTGACCTAGTTTTTCTATCACATCTGTATAAATTATAATTTGGAATCCAGATTTCACCATCCATGTAATCTTTTGTATGAGTTTCCGTGAATGCCCCAAATATGGAGTTTGACTCTAATAGGAGACCATTTATGAACTTGACTTTATTTCTTGACTTTGGCTTTAGACCTTGAATGTTTGCAAAAATGAATGATTGTCCATATTGTGTGTCACTTCTGGAAGGTTTTGGTGGTTCTCCCTCCTCTCTACCCTGACCCAGGGTGTGTTGTTGTGGCAATGGTTTGTCCAGTTTTGGAAGTGATATTGGGGAGTGTGGTAGTCTCTGTGTAGTTGGGGGGTGTAGTATGTGTGGGCTTGATGACGAAATGTAGTCCAGTCTCGGGCATTTCCCCCTCTCCATCCGTACTCCTGCCACGTTTCTGCCTGTCTGTTTCTCCCTCTGTTTCTGCCTGCCTCTAAAAAATGTTCAGGGCTATTATATTGGACTTCCTCTCTTATATAGCGCTGTGTACCTCTGACGTGGAAATCGGGGCAATGAAGATCGTAGCATTTCCTCTCATTAACTGAGAGTTTGCATAGCTTAGGGTGAAAATATCTACACTCAGTATCAAAACGACATCTGCCTTTCCCTAACCAGTTCCGGCATTTCCGTGGGTGCATGAATGAGCATTCCGTGCCTCTGGGCCCATATCTGCACTGTCCTTTTGCATAATACCTGCAAATATTTTCATCTGTGATTGCATTATTCTTGTTTGTATCCGTGTACGACTTGGCTACCTCTGTGATTTTTGTTCCAACTTTCTCGTTTCTGCATTTATTCTCGGTATTACCCTTAT
Organism: Procambarus virginalis; assembly: GCA_020271785.1. Taxonomy (NCBI): domain Eukaryota; kingdom Metazoa; phylum Arthropoda; class Malacostraca; order Decapoda; family Cambaridae; genus Procambarus; species Procambarus virginalis. Next base: position 29,418 of record WNGS01059661.1, read on the forward strand.
CTTTCGCCTTGTTGCTTTCGTCTTTCTCATTCGTCTCATTTTTTATCTCCTTATTCATATCACCAGTTTGCTCTACAATATTGCCTTCATTTTTGTGTACCTCGACGCTATGTCCTTCTACATTGCTACTTTGACTCTCTAAATTCTCAATCCCTGGGTTGTGCTCAGAGTTCGTTGCTGTCTTTATATACTCTGCATATATTTCTGGTAGTTTTTGTGTGAATTGTAGCCTGTGTACTTCAGGAATGTCATTCATTAGTTTGGCAATGTTTTCCCACACCTGTCTGTCACTTTCACAGATCCAGTAGGTACCTTCCCAGTTTGCATATTGTGTAGGTAATCCTGTACAACTCAGGTGAAATCTTATGTTACAAATATTACATACAATGCCTACAACAGTCTTCCGAAGTGCCTTATTGCAGCCTCCACACACCTCCATGTTGGGTTTGTGATGTTATAAATTATATGCATATATTTATAATATTATATATATGTATATATAATATGTATACAGTATATTTATAATATTACATATGTTTATTTGTTAAAGTTTATGTGGGGGTACTTATCGCCTTGTGGAGAAAATATGGTCCTCTTGGGACCGTATAGTTGACCGTTGTTGTCCCAGGTCGGGGGCAGGATGTCACCGGTTGCCAGTTACTTGATTTATACACTGATTATTTGCCTGTATTTTCCTAAGGGAATTTCTGCTTTCTTCCGGCTTACAATGTTATTAACTTACTCTATTACTAGTTCCTAAACCTACTTGCCCATATTACAGTATATATTGCTGGTATATTATCACTGAGGGAGTATACTGTTACTGAGGGACTCCCTTACACTGTGTAGGCCTCGTGGCTGTGGTGTAAACACAAGTGTGACCCAGTTTCTCTTCTTCCCGGTTCCAGGGCGTGGGTCTCCCAGGTCGTCAGCATGATTATATGGTCCAGCCAGCCTGCGGTCTATCCCCGCACCCCACGACGTTCGTAAGTTGCGGCTTTGGCTGCTGTTTTTGGTAATATGTCTTGGGCTGACATTCGGACATGGAGCTTTTGGAGGTCAAACAGGGTCCTGGCTGCACTGTACCTCGTCAATGTTCCTTGCCCTTCTAGGGCATGTGTAGCCTTGGGTCGCAGGCTGCAGCCAGTTGTCTCAACTTCGCATTGAGGAGCGAGTGGCGGCCGCCTCCCGGTATGTCCCTCTTTTTCTTTATCTTTGGTTAGGTAGCTCCGAGGGAGCTGAAGGGGCTCTTCACAGAAAACCATCATTGAATGTAATGAAATGCCATTTTCTGGGTGAGACCCAGAGGCTCCCCGGCATTTCTCCCTCCCTCCGGTCGGCGTTTTTTTGAGTTTTTGATATACAGTTTCTGAAATGAGGTTGATAGCTGGCATGAAGAGTTTGGGGCTCCCCCTTCCCTCTACTGGGGAGGAGGGAAGTTGTGCAGACAGTGGTGTGACAGCTGTGGTGATGTCATGCTTGTTTGCTTGTTTTCTGATTTGGGAGTTCTGCCTGCTCGTTCGGCTTTCGGTTTGCAATTTTTAACCAGCTGTAGTTTGTTTTGGGATTCCTATCTTTCTGGGTGCCTGACCTGGTAGATGGCAGATATAGACTGTTTCCAACTACAGATAGGTTTCTATAGGCCATGATTCCTCGTGCCTTTCTGAGGGACTCAGGTTCTGGCTCTAGGTTCTGGCTTGTGGTTCCCGGTAATCAAAGAACTCCAACGATTGGCATTGACTGTTGCCATGGTCTAATATATATACCGGGAAGCCGAAGGGGCTCTCCACAGAAAATTATTTTTTAGAAGCTATTCACTAGCTTTATAAAGAAACTAGGATTTTTGTCAGTTGCTTATTAGACATTCAGAGCCATCTATTGAGAAAAGAGGTAATGCTTCACAACCTAACATTAGGTCAGGTTGTGGGCAACCTATGTTGCACCCACACTATTTTGTAAATGTAATTTCACAGATGAAGTGCCAGAACAGACCAGGCTTCTCTCTACCCAGCATCACAGTTATCTAGTTAATGCATATGCCAAGTGATTCTTCAAACGTTAACCTAATTAATGAAACTAAAACAGCAACTATCATAAAGTCACTGGAGAAATTGCCAACAAATAAGTAGAAAGAGAGGTGATTACAAAAAATATAGGGACCTATGTACCAATTATTCTTAATTAAAATT
>WNGS01059664.1:0-14024 GCA_020271785.1 Procambarus virginalis
GCACGATCAAAAGGAGCTACTCATCGTCTGAACAGGCAGCACTTTGCACTATACCTGCAAAGTACTCGGTCCACCCCACCATCTACACGGACCCCAACCCTCTTCACTTCCTGCAGCCAGCCCAACTCAACCATCGACTACTTTACGATGGGCTTGCTAGCTGCAGAATTCTCCTGGAGATTGCTACACCCAGGAGTCTGACTACATCATATCAGACGCCCTCTCCAGTGGCACTGAGGTAGAGGACGCTCCACCTATCACTCTACGCTCCCTACATCAAGCCCAATTCAATAACCAACGTCTGCTGCGATGGGTTTTATATCTACAAGGCTTCAATCAGAAAATCTGTTACATCAAGGGCCTGATAACATCATCGTCGACGCCCTCTCCAGAGTTCATGAGGTAGAGGCAGCTCCACCTACCACTCTACCTCCGAGAACGTGACTTCTTCCGGAACCACAGGCTTCGGGGGAGAGTTGTGACGACAATCTCTTTCAAGAGAGATGAGCCAGCTCTTCCCTTCATCGTCACGTTCAAAGATACATTCAAGATACGTTCTACAGTAGCAAACGTATGTCAAGGCAGCCACACGCACCTGCATACCCCCTCCTTCATCCCCCCCCCCCTCACACTCCTCACCGCCGGCTCATTCCACCAACCACGCTCCTCGCCAAGTCAACATCGGGGACAGTCAGCATTTCCTCCTCAGAATATATCTTGTGCTCTGGCTGAGAACATCTAGTTGATTTACCTCGTGTAATCAAGTAGCGGTTTTTAGCTTGCGCATATATTCCCAGCACCATTTTATATTTCCTGTATTTCATTTTTGTCCTATTGTTAACGTAAGCCATTATTTATTTTTATGTTATGTTTTTTTTCACTTGTTTATTTGCACTTTGCCAAGCCAAGGAATTGTCTTTATTTAAATTTGTTTTCTAGAGTAATTAAGTTCATTGTTCATATTTTGTGTTTTGTGTGTCTTCCCTTACCTTACCACAGACTATCAGGCAAGCAGTCTCTTTTTTTTTAGTTTATGTGACCAGGCATTGACATCTGCCATTGGAAGACTGCCGATCACCATACTCCAACACTTTACCTTCACAATATATATATATATATATATATATATATATATATATATATATATATATATATATATAATGTGACGATAATCTCTTATCAGAGATTTAGCCTGCTATTTCTGTATCTCATCCCGTCCTCATCAATATACAAGATACGTTTGTGTAGTGGCTAAACGTATATATTAAGATAGCCACACGTACCAGCAACTCCCTCCTCCCCCCCCCCCCCACTCTAGCACCTGCTGTACACACCTGGTCGACGCGCCGAACCCTTCAACTGCCTAACTAGCGACTTGCGGCCATCCAGCTTCCTCATTGGCCGCCAACCAACACACCACTCCGGTTCCTCGCCAATCACAAGTCCTCGCCAGTTATTGTTGGAGTCCCTTGCGTTTCTGCCAGCCAGAATATCGTGTGCTCTCAGACTATGAACACCTAAGTGACTCACCTTGTGTGGTCAAATAGAGGTTTATAGTTAGTGCATATATTCCAGCATTCATATTTTATTTACTTTTGTATGTCAATTCTCCTCCCCATTAATGTAATCTATTTTCATGTTTATTTATTTTTCCACTTGACATTTTTTACCATTAAGCCAGATTTTGCATTTATTTCAATTTGTGTTTTTTATTGTTATTAAACTACATCGTTTATTATTGTGTTTTATGTTTCTGACCTTACCACAGATTACCAATCACGCAGTCATTCTTTTTTTTCTCTTTTTTTTCCTTTTCCTTTTTTTATATATTATATGTGGCCCAGCACTGACACCTGCTAGTTGGAAGACTGCCGACCACCATTTCCAACTCGTTACCGTCACATATAAATGGGGGCCTGTCCGGGAGCTTTACTCAGGTATTGGTAATTGTGGTAAGCATACTTGGCTCTCATTTCCCTTCCTTCCATTATTTACATTAATCATTCTTTATTTTATATGGTGCTGTGTATATTGTACATTACGGGAATAGCATATGGTGAGAGTGAGACAACTTTGGATTACGTGGTGACTGTAGGCCGCAGTCATACTCTTAATTGGTCGTCTCCCCCTTCCGTGTTATCCTCCGTGTTTAACATCTTTGTCCCCAGATATTTCTCACTTTTTGACAGATTATCACATAGGTACCCTGGTACTGTGGTCTGTCTCCGGGTCAATAGCACCCAAGTCCTGCAATCCGACTCTAGGAAAAAAGGGCTTTAGATCCTCTAGCATGAACTATTATTGGCGAATTGGGACCTCGCCGATAGTTCTCGTCACCAGTTGACACTCGCACCCCTACTCGTCGGTCAGACTGATGGTATTTACCAAAAGGTAGGGAATTGGCGTTCTTTCTTTTGAGCACAAATTTCGCTAATTCTGTAAATACCATATTCAATTTCAGTGGGTACCATTGCTTATGTTCTATAGTGACTTGGCAAGGTATGACTACATTTTTTGGACTACCTCATTTATTTTGAAGCCATTTAGTGTTTCACTTGTATTTTAAACTCAGTTTTCACTAATTAGTAGGATTTTCTTGCCTTTATCCTCCCATAGTGAGTACCAGGTACAAGATTTCCTGCGACCTTATTCATTTACCATCTTGAATTAACTTTAATTATTAATAATTCCCCACAGGATAGGTATCAGTTGCCACGTTTCCTGTTTCTGACTTTCACCATATTCTCACTATATTCGTGTCTCCTTTGTTTTGCTGTATTTTCACCATGTTCCGCTTACAAGCTTTCAAGGCAGATCCAGAAGGTGAAATAGGGACCTTACGTCACGCTAAGAGGGTCGATTTGTTAACTCTTGCACATGAGTATCACTTGGAAGTTCCTGATGGAGCCAACAAATTTGCCATTAATAATATGATACTGGATCACCTTGCTGATGAAGGTATTATAGATTCTTCTACTCATGAACAGTACATTATTTCAGATAAGGATGACTTGAGAGCGATAAAGCTCAAATTGGAACTTGCCAAGATCGAGCTACAGCAACAACAAGAAGCAGCTGCAAGCAGAGAGCGTGAAGCTGCAATCAGAGAGCGTGAAGCTGCCCTCAGAAAGGAAGAACGGGAAAGGGAGGCCCTACTCCTCAAGGGACAGCAAGAACGCGAGTTGGCCTTATACAAACAGCGACTAGAGATACAACGGGAACACGACCAACGACAGGCAGAAGCAGCTCTAAACTGTCGTGACCGAGAACGCGAGAGGGACGCTGCACACCAAGCTCAACTCCAACAAGCGGCAGCTAGTCTTCCTCCCAGTTTCAATATCTCCCATGCAAGTAAGTTAATGCCCCCGTTCCTCGAAACGGAGGTTGATGTGTTCTTTACCACTTTTGAGACCCTTGCTGTTCAACTTAATTGGCCTGACGACCAATGGGCTACCCTTCTCAGAGTACATTTAACAGGTAGAGCAGCAGTCACACTCAGCACTTTGGCTTCGGAAAACGACTACACCACCCTGAAACAAGCTGTGTTGGACGCCTACCTCCTCTCCACCGAAAGCTATCGACGAAAGTTTCGTGACTACGTCAAGGCAAGTACCACCACCTTCTTAGAATTTGCTAACACCAAACGAAGATATTTCATGAAATGGCTGGAGGCAGCACATGTCTCTACTTTTTCAGAGCTTGTCAACCTCATACTGGTTGAAGAATTTTTGAGACGTGTACCTCCTCCTGTCCGCCTATACTTAGCAGACAAGGAAGAGACGGAGTTAGTGAAGTGTGCGAAGTCAGCTGACACTTACAGCCTCATCCACCGGCTGACTCCAGATCCTACCAGCAAGAAGTCTTGGTACAGTTACGAGAAAGCGAGCCCAGATCAAGGTACCTCTCAACTGTACTGCAGATATTGTCGATTATATGGACACACCATTGACAAATGTGGTTAGTCCCAATCTAAAGGTAACGTCGAACCCCCTAAGTCTAAACCTACTCACCCTAAGTCCGGTAAGCCTGTAATGAATGTTGGTGTTCATGCTAATGATCTCTCTCTCTTTACCAAGCATCTATATCCAGGAACTATCTCTACCCACGGTTCAGATTCAGAGGGACGTTTCGGACTTAAGATCCTACGGGACACAGCGGCTCTACAATCGATAGTCTTGAAATCGGCTGTGCCCAACGTCGCCTACACAGGAGAGACTGTGTTCATCACTGACCTTACTGCTACAACTCCTTATCACCTTGCAAGAGTTTACCTAGATTGTCCCTTCGTGACCGGTGAAGTCCAAGTCGCCGTCAGGGAAAAGCCTTTTCCCATGCCTGGAGTGCAACTTCTCCTGGGCAACGACTTGGCAGAAGACCAACAACCAAACAACCTGATCATCAAGGACATATCCGAGGTAAGCAACTCTGTGGTGGATAACCCGATTTTTGAACATTTTCCAGTAAAAGTTCAAGAGAGTGATGAAGGTTCTCCTCCTGTTATGGTGACCACCCGTGCTCAAGCTGCACGTCCACAGCCAGCCGACTCTACTGCTACCGCTGTCCCTCAGGACCCTTCGAAACTACCCCTAACCTGACCGCGGTGGAGTTCCGTAAGTTACAGAGAGATGATCTTACATTGACACCATTATTCTTTCAGGCTGAAACCCAATCAGACAGTGTTCCTGGGTTCTTTATGGAGAACGAAATACTCTATCGCAGGTATAGACCCAGTAAACTGAAGGACGAGGACGATTGGGCAAACGTTGAACAACTAGTGATTCCTACCAGCCTGCGGCCCACGATTCTACACCTGGCCCACGGCGCTTTGTCACACTATGGGTTCAACAAGACTTACCATGGAATTCGACAAGACTACTACTGGCCAGGTATGGTAAACGACATCAAAACTTATGTCAAATTATGCCACGTGTGTCAGTTAGCCGGGAAACCGAACGTTTCCATTCCCAGAGCACCACTGATACCCATCCAGGTGCCTGAGGAACCGTTCCACAAGCTCATTATCGACTGCGTTGGTCCTTTGCCTCGGACCAGTGCAGGCAACGCATATATCTTAACCATCCTGTGTCCTACCACCAGATTTCCGATAGCAGTTCCAGTGAAAAATATTACAGCTGCTACAGTGGTGAAGAATCTACTGAAAATCTTCACCCAATACGGATTTCCGAGGGAGATTAAGAGCGACTGTGGTACCAACTTCACCTCATTTACAGGTCCATACAGCCACAGTGAGACCTTCCCTGCTTCTCCTTCCGAGAGCACTGACACTGAGACAGCGCTCTCTAACTCAGAAATCCTTACTAACCTTCAATATCATTTTCAGGACGATAATAGTGCTCCACTAATCAAACTCGTCAGAGAACATCAAGAGTTGTTTCGAGATGACCCCCAAGAGTGTACTGTAACTCAGCACGACATCCAACTGCTACCTGACACCCAGCCGATTCGCCAACCATTCTACCGAATCAGCCCGAGCAAAACGGAAGTCATGCGGGCTGAGGTACAGTATCTCTTGGACCATGGACTGGCTACCCCCTGTGAGTCCCCCTGGGCCTCACCATGCATCCTGGTACCTAAACCTCACGGCAAAATCCGTCTGTGTACGGATTATAGGAAGTTGAACCAGGTCACAGTGAAGGACGCCTACCCAATACCCAGGGTAGACGACATTTTGGATGCCATTGGTAATGCCCGTTACCTGTCTCAGGTAGACCTACTAAAGGGCTACTACCAGGTGAGTTTAACGGAGCGAGCTAAGGTACTGTCCTCCTTTATAACCCCGTTTGGTCTCTACAGGTACAATCGCCTTCCCTTTGGACTCTGCAATGCCCCAGCCACCTTTCAGAGAGCTGTCAACCGCGTCATCCAGGGCTTGGAAAACACCTACGCCTATTTGGACGACATCGTGGTAACATCCAACACCTGGAGCGAACACCTGCTCCAGCTACAACGATTGTTCTACAAGCTCCTGAAAGCCGGCCTCACCATCAATTTGGGCAAGTCCACCTTCGCGAAAGGTAAAGTGCGGTACCTGGGTCATGTTATAGGGAGTGGCAGCCTGGCTCCGTTAAACATTCACATTCAAGCAATCCAACAGTATCCACAGCCTACTACCAGGAAGCAGCTCCTGCGCTTCCTTGGTCTTGCTTCCTATTACCGTAGGTTTGTGAAGAATTTTGCACTGTTGCAACCCCATTAATCACCTTAACCAGTCCCAAGCAACGGTATAATTGGACCAGAGAGCAAACCGTTGCATTTGAACAACTCAAATTCCTCCTCTGTTCTAATCCCATTCTCGCCTCACCAGATATCAAGAAGCCTTTCATCCTCCATGTCGACGCCAGTGGTACCGGCATCGGAAGTGTCTTAATGCAGCAGCGAGGCGAGGAGGTTCTACCTGTCAGCTACTACAGTTGCAAGTTAAAGCCTCATCAGAAGAACTACAGTACTATAGAGAAGGAACTCCTGTCCATCGTCCTGAGCTTACAACACTTTGCACCATATCTGCACGGTGCTAGGTCCACTACCATCTATTCAGACCACAACCCTCTGAGATTCTTACATCAAGCCCAATTTAATAACCAACGTCTGCTGCGATGGGCTTTATATCTTCAAGGCTTCCATTTAAAGATCTGCTACATCAAGGGGCCTGATAACATCATCGCTGACGCCCTCTCCAGAGTGCATGAGGTAGAGACAGCTCCACCTCCCACTCTACCTCCAGTGGACATGATTCACCCGAAACAGCAGGCTTCGGGGGAGAGTTGTGACGATAATCTCTTATCAGAGATTTAGCCTGCTATTTCTGTATCTCATCCCGTCCTCATCAATATACAAGATACGTTTTGTAGTGGCTAAACGTATATATTAAGATGGCAACACGTACCAGCAACTCCCTCCTCCCCCCCACTCTAGCACCTGCTGTACACACCTGGTCGACGCGCCGAACCCTTCAACTGCCTAACTAGCGACTTGCGGCCATCCAGCTTCCTCATTGGCCGCCAACCAACACACCACTCCGGTTCCTCGCCAATCAGAAGTCCTCGCCAGTTATTGTTGGAGTCCCTTGTGTTTCTGCCAGCCAGAATATCGTGTGCTCTCAGACTATGAACAACTAAGTGACTCACCTTGTGTGGTCAAATAGAGGTTTATAGTTAGTGCATATATTCCAGCATTCATATTTTATTTACTTTTGTATGTCAATTCTCCTCCCCATTAACGTAATCTATTTTCATGTATTTATTTTTCCTCTTGACATTTTTTGCCATTAAGCCAAGATTTTGCATTTATTTCAATTTGTGTTTTTTATTGTTATTAAACTACATCGTTTATTATTGTGTTTTATGTTTCTGACCTTACCACAGATTACCAATCATGCAGTCATTCTTTTTTTCTCTTTTTTTTCCTTTTCCTTTTTTTATATATTATATGTGGCCCAGCACTGACACCTGCTAGTTGGAAGACTGCCAACCACCATTTCCAACTTGTTACTGTCACAAATATATATTTGTTACGATAATATCCTTCAAGAGAGATTTGACTTGCTCTTTCCTATCATGTTACTTCAGTACATCGACAATATCTAGATACTACAATCAAGTGTAGTACATATTTAGTAAAATACGTTTTTACAAGGGGCATACGTACCCGACACTTGCTCTCCACCTTCCCCTCCTCGCTGTCGCCACACCATGTTCGTCGATCACCAAACTACCACTTCCAGCCAGCACACTTCCCGTTGGTGAATCTGCGACTCCACTCGACTTCAGCGCCATCTGCACAGCCGATGACTAAGCGTGCACGAGCTAATGGATTTAGAATATTCTGTGCTCTCAAGGCTGATACATCTATCTAGTATACGCTCAGTGTAATAGTGGAGGTTTTCAGCCAGTAAATATTCTCAGCACCTTTTAATTCATTTTTGTCTTGTTCATTGTAGAATATCATAACCATTGTTTTATTTTATATTATTTTTTGACTTTGTAATTTTGTTTATTTGCACTGTACATAGCCAAGGGATTATCTTTGTTCATATTTGTTTTCAAGTCAATTAAAGTTTCATTGTTCATACAATTTGTTTTGCGTGTTTTTCCCTTTCACTTGACCACAGGTGGCAACAGCCACACAGTCAACTTTTTTTTTTTCTTTTTTTTTGTAAATGTGATTGGCATTGACACCAGCCATTGGAAGGACTGCCTTACACCTACATTTTTTTTTTCCATCACATTTAATGGGGGCCTGTCCTAGGAGCCTCACTCAGGTACTGATACTAGAACATCAAATTGTGGTAAGTGTACTTGGCCTTGATACAGTTGCCTGTCAATATTTTCATAACTTTTAATATTTATATGGTGCTGTGTATTTTGTGCATTCCGAGGGTAACATATTGTGAGTGTTGGATAACTGTGGATTACGTGGTGACTAGTGGTCACAGTCACTCTCTTAATTGGTCGTCCATCCCTCAGTTTTATTATTCATGTATTCCACCTTTTTCATCCTGTGATGGAAAAAAAAGAAGTGTAGGTGTTCGGCAGTCCTCCTAATGGCTGTTGTCAATGCCAATCACATTTACAAAAAAAGTTGACTGCTTGGCTGTTGTCGTCTGTGGTAAAGTAAGGGAAAACACACAAAACACATAGTATGAACAATGAAACTTTAATTAACTTGAAAAATTATGAACAAAGAGAATCCCTTGGATATATACGGTGCAAACAAACAAGTCAAAAAATATAACAAAATTAAGAATAGGGGTGACAGTACTCTACAAATAAATAAAGACAAGAAATGAATTAACAGGTGCTGAGAATAAAGCGATAGCTGAGAACATCCACTAATAAACAGAGCGTATATCAGTTGGTTGTTTTCAGCTTGAGAGAACAGGATATTCTAACTTCAATGACTGGTTCAGGCCCAGACATCGGCTAGGTAGATGGCGCTGAGGTGCAGTGGTGCAGTCGGCGATTCACCAATCAGAAGCGGGCGGGCTGGAAGTGGTAGTTTGGTAATCGGCGACGATGGAGGGGGGAGGAAGAGAGCGTGTGTCTGATACGTATGCTCTTAGCAAAAGCACATTTTACACAATACGTACTACTCTTGCTTGTAGTACCTAGATGTTGTAGATGTACTGAAGTAGCTTGATGGTAGGAAAGAGCAGGCCAAATCTCTCTTGAAGGAGATTATCGTAACAGTCCCTAGAATATTTCTCAATTATGACCATCACAGATCATCACTTTGGTACCCTGGTACTTTGGTTTGTCTTCGGGCCACAAACCCTATCTTCTGCAATGCGACCAAGGAGGATAAAGAGGGCCATAGTTCCTCTAGCAAGGACTACGCTGTTGAGTTGGGACCTCAACAGCAGTTCTCGTCACCAGTTGACACTCGCACCCCTACACGTCGGTCAGAGATTATGATATTTACTCAGGTAGGGAATAGGTTTTCTTTTTCAGAGCACAAAGAACGCTAATTCTGTATCATGTAATTAAGTAGGAAACCCCTTGCTTCTGTCCTATAGAGACCCGGCAAGGTATCCCTACATTCTTGGACTACCCTTTCACTTTTGAAACAATTAAGTTTCATTTGTTTTTGAAACTATCAGTTTCATTTATTTAGTAGGATTTTCTTGCCCTTATTCTCGTATATTAAGTGCCGGGTACAAGATTTCCTGCGATTTTGATTGAGTTATCACTTAACATCTAATATTAACGTTAATTGTTTTTACATTAACGATTGAATTTCCACAGGATAGTCACCAGTTGCCACGTCATCCTGTTACTGACAATTATAATATCACAAGTATATTCGCTGTACATTTGTTTGCTATCTCAAAATGTTTCGTATCCCGGCATTTCGTAGTGATCCAGCAAGTGAAGTAGGGAATTTAATTCGTGCCAGGAGGACAGAATTACAATTTCTAGCACATGAATATCAACTAGATGTTCCCCATGGAGCCAACAAAAGGGACTTGCACAACATTATCCTGGACCACCTCTTAGATGAAAGAATTATAGACTCTGATTCTCACGAAAACTATTCTATTGCAGATCGGCAAGCTCTGGCAGCTATGAAGTTAAAGCTCGAACTCGCGACAATAGAGCGTGCACAACAGAAAGAAACTCTGCAGAAAAAAGAACGAGAGGCTGCCCTAAAGAAAGAAGAACAAAAACGCGAGGCTGCCCTAAAGAAAGAAGAACAAGAACGAGAGGCTGCCCTGAAAAAAGAAGAACAATAACGAGAGGCTGCCCTAAAGAAAGAAGAACAGGAACGCGAGGCTGCCCTCCAATGTGAGCGTGAGAGGGAACAGCTTGAAGCAAGAAAACGTCACCTGGAGATGCAACGTGAGGACGATAAGAAGCAAGCTGATAGTGTTCTAGAATACCGTCGACAAGAACTCAACTTGGAAACTACACACCACACTCAGCGCCAACAAGCTACAGCCAGTCTTCCAGTAAGCTTCAATGTTTCCCAGGCTAGTAAGTTAATGCCACCATTCGTTGAGACAGAGATAGATGTTTTTTATTACTTTTGAGGCCCTAACTAAAAGACTTAGCTGGCCTGAAGATCAGTGGTCTAAACTTCTCAGAGTGCATCTCACAGGTAGAGCTGCGATTACTCTCGCTGCCTTAACGTCTGAGAATGACTACCAGACCCTAAAGCAAGCAGTTTCAGACGCCTACCTTCTCTCCCCTGAAAGCTACAGACGAAAAGCTGTAGCTTTCGCCTGTAGCTTTCAATGGGTGGATGTGGTGGGGGGGGTAGTGGTTGTGGTGTGTGTGGTGGTGCTGGAGGTGGGTGTGTGGTGGTGGTGGGGGGGTGATTGTGGTGGTGGTTGTGGTGTGTGTGGTGGTGTGGTGGTGGTGGTGGTGGTGGTGGTGGTGGTGGTGGTGGGTGTGTGGTGGTGGTGGTGGTGGTGGTGTGGTGGTAGGTGTGGTGGTGGTGGTGGTGTATTGGTTGTGGTGGTGGTTGTTGGGGTGGTGGTGATTGTGGTGATGGTGGGTGTGGTGTTGGGTGTGGTTGTATTTGTGGTGGTGGTGGTGGTATTGTATTGGTGTGGTGGTGGTTGGTGTGGCGATGGAGGTTTTGGTGATGGTTGTGGTGGTGTGTGTGTGTGTGTATGTGATATTGGTGGTTGTGGTGATGGTGGTTGAGGAGATCGTGGTGGTGGTGGTGGTAATGGTGGTAGTATGGTGTAGACGTGGTTTTTGTGGTTGTGGTTGAGGTGGTAGTCGTTGTGGTGGTAGTGGTAGTTGTCAGGAGGTGATTTTTTCCAGCTCTCTTGTGCACTGAAATGTGTGTACAGTAGGTGTGCACAGGTGCGTGTGCACCGTAGCATCAGGGGGTTGCTGCTAGCACGGACGCACGGCCACTCGGACAGGTAACTGTCCGTGCGACAGAAGTACAACTCTCACCCAGTCATGTTTGGTGCCTACGGATAGCCCTTGACGAGTGCTAGTCATTAAAGCTTTTGTGGTTACTGTATCACGTCTGTAAAGAAAGTTATAGCAGGGAGTTGATTTCAAGTGGAACTTTGTACAAGTTCAAGTGGAGAGAGGGAGGTTAACAGTTGTAGGCTGACCCCACTCATGTGACTCTCGTACCAGGGGGAAGAGCGTTGTCTCGGAAGAACGTGAGTGGTCGACTCTCTAGGCCTCCTGAGATACTTCGCTGTGATTGGAGGAGGGAACAGTGAGGGTACCTGCTTGAGGTACCTGCTTGGGTTTTGGTTGTGGTGGTGATGGTGGTGGGTGGTTGTGATGGTAGTAGTGGTGGTGAGGATTGTGGTGGTGAGTGTGGTGATAGTGACGGTGGTTGTGGTGGTGATAGTGATGGTGTGGGTGTTGATGGTGGTGAATGGCGTGCTAATAATAGTAGTAGTTGTGATCGTGATAGTGGTGGTGTTGGTGATAGAGGTGTTGGTGATGGTAGTGGTGCTTTCTGTTTTTTTTTTTTTTTTTGCATGAATATTCCTGCGTGGGCCCTAAGCCTCTGGCTGGCCCACTAAGTGTTGCTTGTTTCTGTTTTACTTGGGCGGAGTATGAGCATTAATGTCTCATATGGTCGCCTCAGTAAGATTTTGTCCCACGTGTTTAACAACTTCTTCAGCTCTGTTGAATCTAATTTGAAATCTTAATGGGTTTGTAACTGTGCACTGTGTTAGATAATGTTCCAGTGGTCTGTTGAGCGTTTCTCCAAAGTGTTGACATTTCCTCTCATCTTCCGGAACCTGCAAACCTATTTCCCATGCACATGGGTATCCAAGCCTGATGCGATGTAAGTGTACTTCTGTTGTTCTATTGCTCCCTTTTATCAAACTAAGTGGTTCGTAGTTGGTGGAATTCTTGTACCAAACCGCAGATCCTGATGTTGCAACTGCTGTGTTGTGATCACTGTACTCACCGAGTTGTGTTTGCGGGGGTTGAGCTCTGGCTCTTTGGTCCTCTCAACCGTCAATCAACAGGTGTACAGGTTCCTGAGCCTATTGGGCTCTATCATATCTACACTTGAAACTGTGAGGAAACTGTTTGAAAACTGTACATCTTTTGCATTGCTCTGTTTCTAATTACTTTCTTAATCTGTGATAGACTCTGTGGTATGTAAATGTCTACATTTCTTCTCATAGTTGCAAGTTTTGCAGCTTCGTCTGCAATGTCATTTCCTATAATTCCCACATGACTTGGCAGCGAGTTGATAAGTACCCGTCGGCCTTGTCGTTTGTCGAGTGTTTGCGTTAATGATATGACATTTGGTAGTGGTGTTGGTGATAGTGATTGTGGTGGTTGTGGGGAATACTGACTTGTGGAATTTATTTATTTATTTTAATACAATCTGTAATTTATTTAATGAATCCTAATTTATAATTTATATTTAATTTATATATTAACTTATTTCTTACTTTAATTTATTTGTTTCGATTGCTGACTGTATGAACTTTAAGTGGACTGTATGATATTAAATTCCCACAAATCGTTTCCTACAAGTTGGGGGATTTATTAATTATATAATCTATCATTCGAAATTATCGATTGATAGACAATTCACTACCATTATACTACATGGGTTAGTACATATATTCAAAAGTCTTAGCTGACTAGAAGGCTTCAACACTGTTGTGGTGGTTGTGGGGTAAACATTTGAGTTGCCAGCCAGTTTGGTGGACTCTGGTGTTATGTGCAGCATGGAACAAGATCAGTCACGTGGTCTCCCGTCCTTGAGGGAGTCCACATTAATAACTTCACTTCTCAATTTACCTGCGGATAAGATTGTACAGTAATATTTGCTGCACGTAAAATATTCAGTTTAAATGTATATAATAATATTCTGAAATAAAAGGCGAAATTAAGGCTCACCCTTGGATTGTTGTTTATATACGGCATATGTGTATATACGTTGTTTGTATACATAAGTTTATATACGGTGGTAGTGGTGGTGATAGTGGTGGTAATGGTGGTGATAGGGGTGGTGATGGTGGTGGTGACAGATATTGTGACGATGTCAACACCATCTGCCAATCCATTTTCTGTTCCTCGGTGGAAGGCAGTGATCTTACTGACACCTGTGTAGTTTCCTTCTTATTATTTAAATAGCTGTATCCGGCCACGCGCTGCTGTGGCTCAGTCTGGTTAAATAGAAATGAAAGAAAAGAGAAAGCACACTTTCCTAATATGTTTAATTTCACAATACTTGTGGGTATACAATATTTTTTTATTGTTCTGCTGTCTGTGGAGATAAAGAGATTGTCTGGCTTTCTGACTCTAGAGCTTCCGACCTACCCTCGTCCACCCCACCATTCCCCTCTCCCTCGTCCCCTTGTCCTCCCCACCATCCCCTTCCCCTCGTCCTCCCAACTCCCCCTCATTCTTCCCACCGCCTCCCACTTCTCCGTCCCCTCGTCCTTCCTACCATTCCCCCTCCCCGTCCCGCGTCCTCCCCACCATTCCCATCTCCCCCATTTCCTCGTCCTTCCCACCATTCCCTCACACGAAAAGCACACTTAAAAAAATGTTTTT
>WNGS01059666.1:0-10372 GCA_020271785.1 Procambarus virginalis
ACAGAGGGCAGAAGGTCCTACCATCAAAGGTAATCTTCACAACCCGAAGGGGTTGACGGCGATGACCACAAAGGGAGAAGAGTAATCGAGTCCACCTGGAGGACAGAATGGCCTTGGTCTTCGAGAACATGCCGAGTATCTTCGTGCAGTCCTGCAGATTCCGAACACCCGTCACACATGGGGCGGGAGGAGAATAGTGCCAACACTGGCATTTAAACCGAGAGTTCTTGAGACCCGAACAGGGGTCTCGCCAAGGCAGGATAAGGCGGCCAAGCGGGAGGCTGCATCCTGAGAAGGAGCAGCAATGACACGTGTATCGAGACGAGTGGGGTTGAAGGTGACAGAGGCGTCTACTGAATCGACAAGGTGCCTATGGAGGTGAAGATTGTCAGGAGGTGAAGAATCAAGAGGGAGGAGATTAAAGTATTTGGCCCACGAAGCGGGACCAAACAAGGCTTGAAACGCATCAGTACGGGAAGGAATCGAGCGAGCGCGGCCGTGGCGAGGACCGCGTTGAGAACCCAGAGAAGAGAGAGGGGGGTAAAAGGCGCAGTAGTCACTACTAGAAGACTGAGCCGTGCCATGGGACGAGGTGGTCACCGCTGGGGGCTTGGGGCTCGACCCAACTACAGAGGAGGGAGGGGAGCCGAGGGGAGTAGTCAGGAGGTCAGAGGAGGAGCAAGGTCGGGACCCAATGCAACGGGGGCTACAGAGCCAGGTCTTGCAACACGGTCCGACTCGGGGCTTGATCGCCCCACACCACGAGCCCGAGAAGGTAGAAGAGGAACAGAATTAGACATTCAGACGAGACGAAAAACATTCATTCACGAATGTGCCCCATACCCACCATAGAGCCACAATTAGAGGCAGGACACCAACAAGAAGCTATCGACGATCATGTCGGGGCCCACTAGGGGTGCGTTGTGAGTATACGCCCCACAAACGCCACCTAAAGAACCGTCAGTCCGTCGAGATCGGGTTCAGTGATGAAAGGGGGATTGACAATGAAAGGTTCCCCTCACTCTCCACGTTGGATACTACAGTTCTACGGGCGCAAGAGTATGCCTCCCCAAGCACCTGGGCGTCAAAATAGAAGAAGTCCAAAAGAATAACCAAAACAAGCAAAGGGTCGGCAAGAAACGACAAGCAGATAGGAGAAGGGGGGGGGGAGAAAAACGAAACATAAGGAAAAGGAAAAGCGATCTGGCACAATGGGAGAAGACAGCAGCACAAGCATTAGGCCACAAAAGGACAGAGGACTCTCATGGAGCATCACACTCCGGCAGCCAACCACCAAGCCTCCTCACGGCACCAACGAGCTGGATGGGGTGGGGGGGAGGGGAATTATCAAGGGAAAGTGCCAAGCCATTACGACTGTATAACACTTGGAAGGGGTTAGGATAAGGATTTGGGATGGGACGGTGGGGGGGGGGGTATGGAAGGAATGGTGCCCAACCACTTAGACGGTCGGGGATTGAATGGCCGTGTTCAGTAAGGTAATCGGCCAATAGGCATGAACTTCGACACTCCAAATCTCTCATGCATTATCCAATGTAAATAATGATTATCGTATTATTTATCAAAATTCAACTTCGTTTGGTATTATGGATTTTTCTATTATTGTATTTTGTTAACTGTTAATAAGTCGGAATATGTATTTTCCAATGGATATTCACATTACACACAAAAATCACAATAGCGTGATGTATCAAATGAACAAATCCACAAGGACCGTGACGAGAATTCGAACCTACGTCCGAGATCATCCCAGACGCTGCCTTAATTGACTGAGCTACGACATGGTTAAAAGAATTGCAACCAGGAAATCGCGTTTAATTTAACCATGTCGTAGTTCAGTCGATTAAGGCAGCGTCTGGGATCCTCTCGGACGTAGGTTCGAATCCCCGTCACGGCCCTTGTGGATTTGTTCATGATATTCACATTGTTTACAGAAGCAATCATAGTCAACTTAAGAAATGTCATGAAACAGTACTACGTCTGCCTGGCTCGTCCACCTCACCCTGAAGACGAACTCGTTGCTGGTGCCGAGAACGACGATGGGCTTGTACTTCTTGTGCTTGACGGCGTACAGCAGGTCGGCCAGGGAGTCTATGGGCTTCTCGAAGGATGGGAGCGCCAACACCGCCGTCAACGTACCCGAGTACATCGCTGAAAGTAGAGGAAGTCGAAGTGGTGTACCGAAGGCTCTGTGGGCTGACTGGTTTAACTGGAGGAAGGGTTGGTTAGTTGATTGGTTGGTTGGTTGGTTGGTTGAGATGGTTGCGTGAGTAAAGCCATATCTAAGTATGTTTTAATATGTTTTAAAAATAGGATAGCCATTTGAAGTCACGAAGAGGTTGGGTGTATATGGAGCCAGAAGACCTAAGTTCCTCTCTTAGGATGCATAAACTCTATAAAATGTATTACAATCTTTACTTTACCAATCTTTAATTTATCACTACGAGGAGTGTTTCTAACTAATCATTTTCCAATTACATTTTCAGAATTAAACACCACATGAGCATCAAGAGGTTTCAAGGTCTTGACAATATTTTTGAACCAGTAAAATATGATAAACATTAGCCTATTTTTGGGCGAATTTCCTCAGTGCAAATAGCACTTTTTAATTGACAGTTGAGAGGCGGGACCAAAGAGCCAAAGCTCAACCCCCGCAAGCACAACTAGGTGAGTACTTGTGAGCCCACCAGTAAAAAAAATGCAGTGAGCCCACAAGTAAAGAATACAGCATGCAGTGAGCCAACAAGTAAAGGAAACATCGCCCATTGAGCCCAAGGGAAAGTAGAGGATGTTGAGTACCCTGGGGCGGGCACTAAGTCATCACCGAAGACACTCACCATAAACCACGAAGCAGAAGAAGTACCAGGTGAAGAAGATCAAGCGAAGCTCCCAGTGGTGGGAGATGATGCGGTTGGTCTGGACCACCAGCACGCGGAACGCATTGAAGGAGAAGGTCTGCAAGGTGCGCTGCTTCTCGTCCTGCTTGATGCCAAGACCTCTCAACAAAGTCACCAGCCTCAGTACAGGTCCCATACACAGGGTCACCACACACAGCGTCACCCACAGCTGTCAGGTCAACCAGGGCAGATAGTTCACTCGTCCTCTGCAGTTTTACCACAACGGGCAAAATAAGGGCTACTAAAATGCGTAAACTCAAGTTACCGATCTAACTGACACATAAATGGCACATCCACGGGGCCTGGTAGCCTGGTGGATAGCGCGCAGGACTCTTAATTCTGTGCCGCGGGTTCGATTCCCGCACGAGGCAGAAACAAATGGGCAAAGTTTCTTTCACCTGAATGCCCAGTTACCTAGCAGTAAATAGGTACCTGGGAGTTAGTCAGCTGTTACGGGCTGCTTTCTGGGTGTGTGTGTGTGTGTGTGTGTGTTGTGGTGTGTGTGTGTGTGTGTGTGTGTGTGTGTGTGTGTGTGTGTGTGTGTGTGTGTGTGTGTGTGTACTCACCTAGTTGTACTCACCTAGTTGTGCTTGCGGGGGTTGAGCTCTGGCTCTTTGGTCCCGCCTCTCAACCGTCAATCAACAGGTGTACAGTTTCCTGAGCCTAATGGGCTCTATCATATCTACACTTGAAACTGTGTATGGAGTCAGCCTCCACCACATCGCTTCCTAATGCATTCCATTTGTCAACCACTCTGACACTAAAAAAGTTCTTTCTAATATCTCTGTGGCTCATTTGGGCACTCAGTTTCCACCTGTGTCCCCTAGTGCGTGTGCCCCTTGTGTTAAACAGCCTGTCTTTATCAACCCTGTCGATTCCCCTGAGAATCTTGAATGTGGTGATCATGTCCCCCCTAACTCTTCTGTCTTCCAACGAAGTGAGGTTTAATTCCTGCAGTCGCTCCTCGTAGCTCATACCTCTCAGCTCGGGTACTAGTCTGGTGGCAAACCTTTGAACCTTTTCCAGTTTAGTCTTATGCTTGACTAGATAGGGACTCCATGCTGGAGCCGCATACTCCAGGATTGGTCTGACATATGTGGTATATAATGTTCTGAAAGATTCCTTACACAAGTTTCTAAAGGCCGTTCTTATGTTAGCCAACCTGGCATATGCTGCTGATGTTATCCTCTTGATATGAGCTTCAGGGGACAGGTCTGGCGTGATATCAACCCCCAGGTCTTTCTCTCTCTCTGACTCTTGAAGTATTTCATCTCCCAAATGATACCTTGTATCTGGTCTCCTGCTTCCTACCCCTATCTTCATTACATTACATTTGCTTGGGTTAAACTCTAACAGCCATTTGTTCGACCATTCCTGCAGCTTGTCCAGGTCTTCTTGAAGTCTCAAGCTGTCCTCCTCTGTCTTAATCCTTCTCATAATTTTGGCGTCGTCAGCAAACATTGAGAGGAATGAGTCTATACCCTCTGGGAGATCATTTACGTATATCAGAAACAGGATAGGTCCAAGTACAGAGCCCTGTGGGACTCCACTGGTGACTTCACGCCAGTCTGAGGTCTCACCCCTCACTGTAACTCTCTGCTTCCTATTGCTTAGGTACTCCCTTATCCACTGGAGCGCCCTACCTGTTACTCCTGCCTGTTTCTCCAGCTTATGCATCAACCTTTTATGGGGTACTGTGTCAAAGGCTTTCCGACAGTCCAAAAAAATGCAGTCCGCCCACCCTTCTCTTTCTTGCTTAATTCTTGTCACCTGATCGTAGAATTCTATCAAGCCTGTAAGGCAAGATTTACCCTCCCTGAACCCATGTTGATGGGTTGTCACGAAGTCTCTTCTCTCCAGATGTGTTACTAGGTTTTTTCTCACAATCTTCTCCATCACCTTGCATGGTATACAAGTTAAGGACACTGGCCTGTAGTTCAGTGCCTCTTGTCTGTCACCCTTTTTGTATATTGGTATATTGGTTTGTGTGTGTGTGTGTGTGGTGTGTGTGTGTGTGTGTGTTGTGTGTGTGTGTGTGTGTGTGTGTGTGTGTGTGTGTGTGGTGTGGGAAAAAACAAAAACAAAATAGTGGTAAGTAAAACAGTTGACTGACAGTTGAGAGGCGGGCCGATTAAAGAGCAAAGCTCAACCCCCGCAAACACAACTAGGTGAATACATAGAAAACGTGGTTGTTTTGTCAAAAGTTAGTTTTTATAGCGTTCCTTATTTTGTCCGTTGGCGGATTTTAGGGTCAAACTACGGTATATTATTTGAGAGGACGGGTTGCAGACGGCACTATCCGGCATCCCATCCTCGTCGCCACTGTCCCGTGTGGACGGGGAGGGGAACACAGGTCTGGTTACCATGGCGTTTATTTACAAAGAAACTATAAAGTCACACCCATTATAAGATACACGACTGCCTATGTACAATACTTATAAAACAAAAGAGCATCTGCAACTAACCTTAATAGTACTTAATCCTACAAAATACCTTAATACTAACGTCCAGACGACAGAAAGGGAGAGGTAAGTTGAGGTCAGCAGACACGACCTGATTCACAAAGCACTTCTGTGCCTACTAACGACACCTGTGTATCTTATGATCATGGCGGCATAGTCGGTGATTACTGAAAGCTTATGAGCTCTGAAGTGCAACGAGATCGTACGTAACAGCAAGCTTGAGGTGAGACGACGCCGCAAACTGATTAATGAATACCACTAAGATGCTGTGATTTAGATAGGAGATACTGCTCTTTAAAGTGGACTCGTAATGACTATTACGTATAATGGAAGTTAAGACCAGTTAGCATAGGGAGCCAAAGCCAGTCACCACAGGGAGCTATAAGACCAGTCACCACAGGAAGCTAAGACCAGTCACCACAGGGAGCTAAGACCAGTCACCACAGGGAGCTAAGACCAGTCACCACAGGGAGCTAAGACCAGTCACCACAGGGAGCTAAGACCAGTCACCACAGGGAGCTAAGACCAGTCACCACAGGGAGCTAAGACCAGTCACCACAGGAAGCTAAGACCAGTCACCACAGGGAGCTAAGACCAGTCACCACAGGGAGCTAAGACCAGTCACCACAGGGAGCTAAGACCAGTCACCACAGGGAGCTAAGACCAGTCACCACAGGGAGCTAAGACCAGTCACCACAGGAAGCTAAGACCAATCACCACAGGAAGCTAAGACCAGTCACCACAGGAAGCTAAGATCAGTCACCACAGGAAGCTAAGACCAGTCACCACAGGGAGCTAAGACCAGTCACCACAGGAAGCTAAGACCAGTCACCACAGGAAGCTAAGACCAGTCACCACAGGAAGCTAAGACCAGTCACCACAGGGAGCTAAGACCAGTCACCACAGGGAGCTAAGACCAGTCACCACAGGAAGCTAAGACCAGTCACCACAGGAAGCTAAGACCAGTCACCACAGGAAGCTAAGACCAGTCACCACAGGGAGCTAAGACCAGTCACCACAGGGAGCTAAGACCATCACCACAGGAAGCTAAGACCAGTCACCACAGGAAGCTAAGACCTGTCACCACAGGAAGCTAAGACCAGTCACCACAGGGAGCTAAGACCAGTCACCACAGGGAGCTAAGACCAGTCACCACAGGGAGCTAAGACCAGTCACCACAGGGAGCTAAGACCAGTCACCACAGGAAGCTAAGACCAGTCACCACAGGGAGCTAAGACCAGTCACCACAGGAAGCTAAGACCAGTCACCACAGGGAGCTAAGACCAGTCACCACAGGGAGCTAAGACCAGTCACCACAGGGAGCTAAGACCAGTCACCACAGGAAGCTAAGACCAGTCACCACAGGGAGCTAAGACCAGTCACCACAGGGAGCTAAGACCAGTCACCACAGGAAGCTAAGACCAGTCACCACAGGAAGCTAAGACCAGTCACCACAGGGAGCTAAGACCAGTCACCACAGGGAGCTAAGACCAGTCACCACAGGGAGCTAAGACCAGTCACCACAGGAAGCTAAGACCAGTCACCACAGGAAGCTAAGACCAGTCACCACAGGGAGCTAAGACCAGTCACCACAGGGAGCTAAGACCAGTCACCACAGGGAGCTAAGACCAGTCACCACAGGGAGCTAAGACCAGTCACCACAGGGAGCTAAGACCAGTCACCACAGGGAGCTAAGACCAGTCACCACAGGGAGCTAAGACCAGTCACCACAGGGAGCTAAGACCAGTCACCACAGGGAGCTAAGACCAGTCACCACAGGGAGCTAAGACCAGTCACCACAGGGAGCTAAGACCAGTCACCACAGGGAGCTAAGACCAGTCACCACAGGAAGCTAAGACCAGTCACCACAGGAAGCTAAGACCAGTCACCACAGGGAGCTAAGACCAGTCACCACAGGAAGCTAAGACCAGTCACCACAGGGAGCTAAGACCAGTCACCACAGGGAGCTAAGACCAGTCACCACAGGGAGCTAGTATAGTCAACAGCAGATGTGGAAGAGTGAGTACCTGGGCTGAGAAGGAAGATGAGAGAGTACCTGGGCGGAGAAGGAAGATGAGAGAGTAACTGGGCGGAGAAGGAAGATGAGAGAGTACCTGGGCGGAGAAGGAAGATGAGAGAGTACCTGGGCAGAGAAGGAAGAGGAGAGAGTACCTGGGCGGAGAAGGGAGAGAAGACAGCGAAGGCCCTGTTCTTCTCGGTGGGTGCAGGAGAGACGAGAGTCGTAGCCTCTAGGTAGTAGGGCGCCGTGAAGTCGACAATCAACCCGCGAGCCGCTGTAGGTAAACTCATGCTCACACCACACACACACACATAGTAAACTTTCAGGTATATTGACATCATTTACTCTTATTGACAATGCAGTTTGAATCACTTAAGTGCGAGGTTAAAGAGAGGGGGGGGGGTGCTTGAGCAGGACTTTGATTCACGAAGCAGTTACGCAAGCATTTACGAACGTGTACATCTTTCCTCAATCTCTGACGGCTTTGGTTACATTCATTAAAGAGTTTACAAGCATGAAAACTTGCCAATCAACTGTTGTTATTGTTATAAACAGCCTCCTGGTGCTTCGCAGCTTATTAATGACTGTTTAATAATTGTAAACAAAGCCGCCAAAGGTTGAGAAATGATGGGACAGGTTCGTAAGTGCTTGCGTAACTGCTTCGTAAATCTGGCCCCAGGTTCGTAAGTGCTTGCGTAACTGCTTCGTGAATCCGGGTCCATTTTGAACAGGGGGTTGAGGAACACCTTCGAGGATTACCTGTTATGGTGAGCTCGTCGATGGCCACATCAGCCTCGTGTCTGGCCACCAGGCCGATCATGCCGGTGATTGTACCGTTGGGCAGTTGGCCTCCCCACTGACCGTCCTTAGCCTCCACCAATAGGAACCTGCGGTGGAAGACTCCCTCAGCGACCCGGCCTCCTCTTTAGATAGTACTTTTTGTAACTATGTGCGCCATAGTACAAAGACTGACGTACTAAGGAATTAGAGAGTAGATTTTTGTACTATTCACTTTATAGTCCGAAAAAATGAAACTAAAAAAGCTTAAATATTCCTAGGCCTAATATAGCACACATATGTAGTAGTATATAAGGCCTAAGATAGCGTGTATTAGACCTAATAAGGTTAGACTACTAACCTTCTTAACAGTTTGTCTTTGTAACATAAGTAGAAAATCGTTTCCGGTTTGTCCAAATACAATAGTACCGATTTTTACTTTCTAATTGCGTTGTACGTCGGTATATGCACTATGGTCCTCATCGTTACTTTAAATACTACCAAAAACAGGAGGATGGGCTGCCGCGAGATGCTTCTTCAGTTTGAATAATCAATAAATTGAATCAGTCTATAGATTTGTCGCAAAAGTTAAAAATTGACGGGCGAAATTTTATTGCAGGTTCAATGGGTGAGGCAAGCCTAATGACTGAACCCAAGATCTTAAACTCAACCCTGCTAATACAAAAAAAATGGTTACAAATGTTAAAAATAAAGTAATTAAAGCTGAAAAGCATAATAGTCACTACAGCTATGTTTTATACACATAACATATACTGGAATATCACCTCTAACTCTGGCAGCCTATTCAACAACGTGAAAACTGGAAAAAAACACTTTGAGAAACCCGTAAATTTTGCAATTCTCACAAATGTGAAAAAACATGCCTCAGAAAAACCATCAAATTCAAATGTTTATTTAGGTAAAGCACATACAAGGTGTGATACAAAAGTTGATGGATTTATAGATAGAGCTAGTACATACAATGCCTAAAGCCACTATTACGCAAAGCGTTTCTATAGTTCTACCAGCTATTGCTTACGTGAAGTTGAGCTTTTCACCCACGGTGGTCAAGATGTTATAATCAATCCCAGAGTCCGCCTTGATGGAGCCATCGGCCTGCGGTGTGACCTGGAAGTAGGGCCAGTTCTCCACCGCCGCCGACAGCAACACCCGGCCGCCGAAGTCGCTGTAGACCTCGCTGAGATCGCGATAGAGGGGCCTCTGGAGGTAGCTGGTGGCCCCGCGGGAAGAGCTCCACTTCCACCAGCCAATGTGTTCCAACCTGCGGGTGGGTGAAGGTGGTGTTCACTCTCAGTATCCTTCGGAGGAACGGATACATTTCCCATAGAGCTCATTTGCCTCGTAGCAATTTTTACACATTGGTGAACATTTAACTATGGTGTTATATTTGAAGTGAACAGCGTTATGATGAACACAGTGTTTAGGTTCTAGTGTTATGAAGAACAGTGTCCTCGTGTTCAATGTCCTCATTAAAATAGTTGGTCGGTGAAAATGGTGTCATGACAATTATGTTATGATAACAAAGTGTAACAGGGGAATAGTGAACTATTGAGCAGTGATATGGTAAAAAAGAACATTATGCTATGGTGAACATGGTGGTGGTGGTATGGTGAACATACGGTGAACATGGTGGTGGTAGTATGGTGAACATGATGTTATGTGACATAGTTGGGGTATGTAGAAAGTTGTGATTATTTCGGTCAAGAGTTTGACATTAACTGGGACTTGAGGTTGACCCCGCCTCCACCTGAGGTTAACATCATCTGCACTTCACGAGTTGTTGTAGGATTAAGTCGTTAAGTTTTTATTATTATTTTAATTGCATTGCTAGTAAACTGTATATTGGTTATTATCAATTTCTAGTGGCTTGTATAACATAGGTAAATGTAAATCTTATCAGGGTAGTTAGTAAATGGAATGCATTAGGCAGTGATGTGGTGGAGGCTGACTCCATACACAGTTTCAAGTGTAGATATGATAGAGCCCAATAGGCTCAGGAACCTGTACACCTGTTGATTGACAGTTGAGAGGCGGGACCAAAGAGCCAAAGCTCAACCCCGCAAGCACAACTAGGTGAATACACACTTCCTACAGTGGGGGGGGGAAGGATGGTTTAGTTATGAGTAGAATGTGGACAGAGCAGGATTTGTAATTTCTAATTAAATATAAATTAAAAA
>WNGS01059675.1:0-12926 GCA_020271785.1 Procambarus virginalis
GCCCCTGTGTGTTGGTGTGTGTGTGTGTGTGTGGTGTGGTGTGTGGTGTGGTGTGTTGTGTGGTGGTGTGTACTCACCTAGTTGTACTCACCTAGTTGTGCTTGCGGGGTTGAGCTCTGGCTCTTTGGTCCCGCCTCTCAACCGTCAATCAACAGGTGTACAGTTTCCTGAGCCTAATGGGCTCTATCATATCTACATTGAAACTGTGTATGGAGTCAGCCTCCACCACATCGCTTCCTAATGCATTCCATTTGTCAACCACTCTGACACTAAAAAAGTTCTTTCTAATATCTCTGTGGCTCATTTGGGCACTCAGCTTCCACCTGTGTCCCCTAGTGCGTGTGCCCCTTGTGTTAAACAGCCTGTCTTTATCACCCTGTCGATTCCCCTGAGAATCTTGAATGTGGTGATCATGTCCCCCCTAACTCTTCTGTCTTCCAACGAAGTGAGGTTTAATTCCTGCAGTCGCTCCTCGTAGCTCATACCTCTCAGCTCGGGTACTAGTCTGGTGGCAAACCTTTGAACCTTTTCCAGTTTAGTCTTATGCTTGACTAGATAGGGACTCCATGCTGGAGCCGCATACTCCAGGATTGGTCTGACATATGTGGTATATAATGTTCTGAAAGATTCCTTACACAAGTTTCTAAAGGCCGTTCTTATGTTAGCCAACCTGGCATATGCTGCTGATGTTATCCTCTTGATATGAGCTTCAGGGGACAGGTCTGGCGTGATATCAACCCCCAGGTCTTTCTCTCTCTCTGACTCTTGAAGTATTTCATCTCCCAAATGATACCTTGTATCTGGTCTCCTGCTTCCTACCCCTATCTTCATTACATTACATTTGCTTGGGTTAAACTCTAACAGCCATTTGTTCGACCATTCCTGCAGCTTGTCCAGGTCTTCTTGAAGTCTCAAGCTGTCCTCCTCTGTCTTAATCCTTCTCATAATTTTGGCGTCGTCAGCAAACATTGAGAGGAATGAGTCTATACCCTCTGGGAGATCATTTACGTATATCAGAAACAGGATAGGTCCAAGTACAGAGCCCTGTGGGACTCCACTGGTGACTTCACGCCAGTCTGAGGTCTCACCCCTCACTGTAACTCTCTGCTTCCTATTGCTTAGGTACTCCCTTATCCACTGGAGCGCCCTACCTGTTACTCCTGCCTGTTTCTCCAGCTTATGCATCAACCTTTTATGGGGTACTGTGTCAAAGGCTTTCCGACAGTCCAAAAAAATGCAGTCCGCCCACCCTTCTCTTTCTTGCTTAATTCTTGTCACCTGATCGTAGAATTCTATCAAGCCTGTAAGGCAAGATTTACCCTCCCTGAACCCATGTTGATGGGTTGTCACGAAGTCTCTTCTCTCCAGATGTGTTACTAGGTTTTTTCTCACAATCTTCTCCATCACCTTGCATGGTATACAAGTTAAGGACACTGGCCTGTAGTTCAGTGCCTCTTGTCTGTCACCCTTTTTGTATATTGGTACTACATTAGCAGTCTTCCATATTTCTGGTAGGTCCCCCGTTTCCAGTGACTTACTATACACTATGGAGAGTGGTAAGCAAAGTGCTCCTGCACACTCTTTCAATACCCATGGCGAGAGATTCCATCCGGCCCAACAGCTTTTCTCACATCCAGCTCCAATAGGTGCTTTTTGACCTCATCTCTTGTAATTTCGAACCTATCCAAGGTCACCTGGTTTGCTGCCACCTCTCCCAGCGCCGTGATATCTCCCTGTTCTATTGTAAAGACCTCCTGGAACCTTTTGTTGAGTTCTTCACACACCTCTTTGTCATTCTCTGTGTACCTGTCCTCGCCCACCCTAAGTTTAATCACCTGTTCCTTCACTGTTGTCTTCCTCCTGATGTGACTGTGTAGTAGCTGTGTGTGTGTGTGTGTGTGTGTGTGTGTGACTTTACTCTTGGTCTAACCTATAGTGTACATCCAGAAAATGGAAATTATAACATAAGACGTTCAGCCACCAACAGTTTCGTTCTTGTTCTTCAATTCTCAAGAACTTGTAAAATTTCAGGCTTTTGTTTTCCCCCCATCAACAATGAATCATTTATCGCCTGACGCGCATTTTGGAACACGCTCCCCCAAGGAAACTTATGCTCCTTGTTGTTGTTTTAGATTTAGTTAGAACAAAAGTTCCAAGTAGCACGGGCTATGGTGAGCCCGTAGTGGACTTGCCTGGCACAGGAGCGGGGCTGTAACTGGGCCATATGTTCGAGAAGTGAAGTCTATCTGTAAAGAAGCGTACACTTATAAATCCACCTTTGAATAACTAATAAACTGATGCAATACAATAACCGTTCGTACCCTGACAGTATGTATGATAAGTGAAGCCTCTGTAGGGCCGCAGGGTGTTAAAGGTATATTCTTCAACAATGTCTCCTTTCTCATGAAATTTTGTAATTTACGTTTATGACCACAGCCTTTGGAGATCACAGCCTTTGGAGATCACAGCCTTTGAAGACCACAGCCTTTGAAGACCACAGCCTTTGGAGATCACAGCCTTTGAAGACCACAGCCTTTGAAGACCACAGCCTTCGAAGACCACAGCCTTTGAAGGCCACAGCCTTCGAAGACCACAGCCTTTGAAGACCACAGCCTTTGAAGACCACAGCCTTTGAAGACCACAGCCTTTAAAAACCCCAACCTTTAAAGACCACATCTTTAAAGACCACAGCTCTAAAAGCTACAACCTTGAAGACCGCAGTCTTACAGAATACAACCTTAAAGACCACAGCCTTCAAGACCAATATTTTATGCTGGAGGTGCTGGCAGGTTGCCTTAGGAGCACGAAAATATCCGTCCCTAAGAACCTGACACAGCTGCTGCCAACCTTTCTTTCCCAGAGTTAAGCACGAGAATTAGGGCCAAGAGTCACGCTAGAGGGCCGCTGTGGCTCCGCTCGGAAACTTTTCTTACATAAATAAAAGGCGAATTGTATATCAACTTGAGGATTGTTGTTGTATTACAACTAGTGTTTGTTGTTATCACCAGTTCGTGGCTTTTGTGGCACCGTTAAATGTATTTTGCAGTATTTCGTGGCATTGCTGGAGGGCTCTTTTTCTTATTCCCGCTAATTACCTCCAAGTCAAGATACGATTACAGATTTTGTATAGAATTATGTCTTTAGAAGCGCCGTGAGGTCTGGGCAGGAGTGCCCAGAGGCGGAGAAACATAATGACAGCTTGCAGCTGTTGCCTCTTAAAAACTATCAGACCAGATTACTGCTTCTCAATGAGAACTTGTTCTGGACGACTTAAGGTGTTTATTGTCGTAATTTGGGGTGACGAGTGTATTTCCAAATGTGGATATGTCCCATTGTGACTCTCTATATGCGTTTATATTCCCTCTCCTTCACCCTGGCGCCCTCTCCAAGCGCCTTCTCCTTCAGCCTGTGCTCCTGTGTGTCCACGCTCTCTTTCCTTCTCCCTGTCTTAGCAGACTCCCTCTACTTCTCTCTGCGCTTCCAGGCACCTCTCCATCCCTCCCTGCCTCCCTCAGCGCCCTGGGTTCCCTCGACGCCAGCCGGCCTCGCCAACACAGCACC
Organism: Procambarus virginalis; assembly: GCA_020271785.1. Lineage (NCBI taxonomy): Eukaryota > Metazoa > Arthropoda > Malacostraca > Decapoda > Cambaridae > Procambarus > Procambarus virginalis. Next base: position 3,562 of record WNGS01059675.1, read on the forward strand.
AACATTGCAGAAATTCGACTCCCTGGGACGAAATTCCATTACCTGATAGCAAATTTTTCCCCTTTTACATTTTATTTCCCCGACCTCTCATGCGAGGCACGCGACTGGAAGCGCCGGGAGAGACAAACCACACCTCTGAAGAGACGCTATCAGGACCAGGAGGGAAACAACATTTCAACCACCTGGCCCGTGGGGATGGGGGGTTGAGGGGGGGGGGGAAGTTAACCAGATTAGCCGAGCACAGAAATAAAACACAAAAAACAATGACTGATTTGAGATGAAACGATGTCAAAATTCGTCCGAATCCCCAATTTGTATTACGAGCCAATAAACATCTACCAAAATCCCTCAATTTGTATTACGACAGTATCGACCTTCGCCAGCCCTGGCGAGGGACGGGGGATGGGAGGGATAAGTGGGGAGGGGGATGATAGGGGGAGAGGAAGAGTAAAAGATGAGTAGTGGATAGGGAGGGAGTAAGAATGGAATGGGTTTTGGGAGGGGGGCAAGGAGGAAGGAAGGGGAGGAGAAGGAAGGAGAGGGAGGAAGGGTAGAGAAGGGAAAGGGGTTATGACCCGCGTCCAGGAAGACATCTTGTCTGGGGTCACATATATAAATATATATATATATATATATATATATATATATATATATATATATATATATATATGTATATATATATACATAAATTAATTTATTGTCAACACCATCAGCTGAGACAGCACCACGACGTACTAACATTATTTAGCACAGTTTAAAGCACAAAAACTGTAGAATGAATGAAATAATTTTATACAGAAGAACAACGACGTGCGCAAATTGACGAAAAATGTAAAACAACAAAAATATAAAAAGAACCACTGAAAATCTAAACTAAAGGCAGAGGGCTAAATAAATGAACCAGCTCGGGCAAGCTTTGATTTAGAACAGAAATAGTTCAAAATCTCAATAGAAAATGGGTGGGTTGCATATCTGTGGGATCAAATTCACCCTGCAAGTCGGTCGGCCGAGCGGACAGCACGCTGGACTTGTGATCCTGTGGTCCTGGGTTCGATCCCAGGCGCCGGCGAGAAACAAAGGGCAGAGTTTCTTTCACCCTATGCCCCTGTTACCTAGCAGTAAGATAGGTACCTGGGTGTTAGTCAGCTGTCACGGGCTGCTTCCTGGGGGTGGAGGCCTGGTCGAGGACCGGGCCGCGGGGACACTAAAGCCCCGAAATCATCTCAAGATAACCTCAAGTTTTTTTTTGCAACATCGGTGAGGAAAATTCAATGGAAAGTTTCAAGCATCGCGTAGTTGAGTGGTCTACGTCCACACCTCACAATCGGGAATCATGGGTTCGATCCCTTGGTGGGACAGAAATGGTTGGGAACATTTCATTTTCACCTGATGCCTCTAGTCGACTGGCAGTGAATAGGAACACGTGAGTTAGGCGGCTGTTGTGGGCTGCTTTTTGAGAATGGTTTGGTGCTCGACCTCAGCGTCTAGCCCTCCTATCCTGCCCCCCAGCGTCTAGCTCTCCTATCCTGCCCCCAGCGTCTAGCCTTCCTATCCTGCCCCCCCCCCAGCATCTAGCCTCGTCTATCCTGCCCCCCAGCGTCTAGCCTCCTATCTTGCCCCCCCCCCCTCCCCAGCATCTAGCCTCGTCTATCCTGCCCTAACATCTGTTCCCCTCTAACGCCTGCCTCCATAAAGACTACTAATGCCTACATTCCATATTCCATTCTTACTGGCGCAGACGACATGTATTTCACCCTTCTCTCTCTCTCTCCCTCTCTCCCTCAGTTCGACTCTCCCCCACCCCCCTTCCAGTTCGGCTGCTCCTTCCCCCCCCCCCTTCTTCCATCCACCTGACACTATATGTCAACCCACCCCCATCAAAACTGCCTCATTTGTATACAGCACACTTCCGCTCCAAAACTTCCAGTCCATTTCCGCCGCATTCAGAACTCTCTCATATCCTCGTATTTACTGCCACTAGGCAGCGCCGCCCGCCTCTCCGTGTCTCTGTGAAGGACAGCTTCCATCACTGTCGCCGCCTCTCACCTCTTGTTGACCTTTCGTCGAGGCTTCGGCACCAGTGATTTAACTGGGCCCTCCAGCGAGCAGTCGTGTGAATATTGATGACGTCTTAATGACGTCACCAGTTAGCTCTACCAATCACTGGCACTCCATGAATATTCCAATGGTGTTTCAGTGTGACTTCGTGTAGGGTTTGATGGACGTGGAAGATGAGGACATGCACACACACACACGCACGCAAGCCCGCACACACACGCACGTACACACACACACACACACACACACACACACACACACACACACACACACACACACACACACACACACACACACACACACACCCACACACACACACACACACTTACATTAGGGCCTCGCGGCTGAGTGGTCAGCGCTCTAGGGTCGTAGTCCTAAGGGCCCGGGTTCGATCCCCGGCGGAGGTGGAAACAAATGAGCAAAGTTTCTTTCACCCTTGTGCTTTGATCACCTAGCAGTAAATAGGTACCTGGGAGTTAGACAGCTGCTACGGGCTGCTCCCTGGGGATGTGTATTTGTGTTAAAGAAAAATGTATGTAGTAGACATAATTGTGGAAAAATAAATTGGTTAGAAAAGCAGGATCGGAGAGCTAATAGCTCGATTCTGTAGACACAAATAGTATATATAAACACACATACGGAACCATTCAGAAGCTTGTATACCTCCTATGTCAGACCAGTCCTGGAGTATACGGCTCCAAAGTGAAATCCATATTTAGATAAAGTTCAGGGGCCAGATTCACGAAAGCACTTACGCAAGCACTTACGAACGTGTATATATTTCCTCAGTCTTTGACGGCTTTGGTTACATTTATTAAACAGTTTACATGCATGAAAACTTCCCATTCAACTGTTGTTATTGTTATAAACAGCCTCCTGGTGCTTCGGAGCTCATTAACTGTTTAATATTTGGAAACAAAGCCGCTAAAGATTTGAAAATAGATGTACAGGTTCGTATGTGCTTTCATGAATCTGGCCCCAGAGGTATGCCACCAGGCTAGTCCCCGAGCTGAAATGCACGATCAACGAGGAAAGGCTACTGGAACTTAACTTCAGAAGAGTTAGGGAATACATGATCACCACAGTAGTGTAAACAGCGACAGAAACCTTCAGTTTTTATTTATCGACTGTAGGCTTCTGGCTCCCGTATGGGAGGGAGGGAAGCATTGAGGGAGACTGTAGGGATGGAAGGAGTAAGACTGGTAGAGATGGAGGGAGATAACGTGAGAGTGATAGGTGTAGGAAGAGAAGAAGGGAGATAGGGAGGGAAAGAATGAATGGAGATAGTGAGTGCAGAGGTCAGAGAAGGAGAAAGAGAATCTCTCTGACTCCAGGGTTTCTGCACGAGAAATCCCACATTTCAGAGGCATCGAGAATTCTTTTATCCTTACTGAAGATTTTTCTGTGACAAGCTGCTCCCTCTTCACCTATTTCCGGCCTCTCTATATCTCACTCTCTCTTTCTCTCTCTGTGTTGACCTCTTGCTGGGTTTACCTATCTTATTATCTCTTTTTATCCTTATTTATTTAGTGTCTTTCTCTCTTTCACTCGTTATTTTTCAGTGACAAATAAAAGTCCTCCTTTTGACATAGTTCCAAAAATTTTTGAGTTAAGGTATTTCCGTTTCCCGGACAGATTGTTATTTATTGTTTATTACAAATCTTATTGTTGTGAATATTATTCTCATTCTGGGGCCAGATTCACGAAACAGTTACGCAACTTACTTACGAACGTGTACATCTTCCTCAACTTTGACGGCTTTGGTTACATTTATTAAGCAGTTTTACAAGCATGAAACTTGCCATCAACTGTTATATTGTTATAAACTGCCTCCTGAAGCTGCGGAGCTCATTATTAACTGTTTAATAATTGTAAACAAACCGCCAAAGATTGAGAATGATACAGGTTCGTAAGTGTTTGCGTAACTTCTTCGTGAATCTAGTCCCCTGTTATGAAGTTTATCTTGGGGTTATCTTGAGATGATTTCGGGGCTTTAGTGTCCCCGCGGCCCGGTCCTCGACCAGGCCTCCACCCCCAAGAAGCAGCCCGTGACAGCTGACTAACACCCAGGTACCTATTTTACTGCTAGGTAACAGGGGCATAGGGTGAAAGAAACTCTGCCCATTGTTTCTCTCCGGCGCCCGGGATCGAACCCGGGACCACAGGATTACAAGTCCAGCGTGCTGTCCGCTCGGCCGAGTAATATCGTGTTTGATTGATGCCATTATATTGCTCTCCGGAGTGTTGATGAGTCAGGACTGTCGAGAGGAAGGTGTTGAGACACTAGAGTTACGTGGAGGCAGACGAAGGGGTAATTAAAAAAATTCTTTATATGCACCCTATACCCATCCCGTGGGCGTAGTGGAAAGAGTTACGGAGGCATAAGGGTCAGGGTGTAAATATTGATCATGAATATAGGCCTACAAAAAAGATAAGGGAAAAGTATAGATTGCTTTACCTATATATTTATATATATATATATATATAATATATAGATATATATATTATATATATTATATAACATATATATATATATATATATATAATATATATATTATATATTATATATATCACTATTCAAATTGTAAGTAAAATGCTATTTTATTAATGTCTAAAATTGTGCAATGTGAGTGAATATGTTATAGTCCAGAGTGCATTGTATTTTTCTGTAAGTTGTTACAAATAAAAGTTCCAATTCTGAATAGAAAGTGAAGAGACAAGCGAATAACGGCGATGTAAACAGTGAAACTGTAGCATAATAATGGCGGGAAAACGGAATAGTATGTGGAGTTGGCAGTAGAAGCCAACTCCACATACAGGTGCGTGGAGTACTCCATGCTGGAGGCAGACTCAGTACACGGCATAAGCCCACAAGGGTCAGAACTGACAATCCGCTCCAGTCCACGGACAGTCCAGAGTTGGGACGAAAGAGCTGAAGCTCCCTCCTCGAAAGCACAAGTAGGTGAGCGCGTACACACGCGCGCGCGCGCACACCACACACACACACACACACCAGGCTACCTGGGGGGCCAGGTAGCCTGGTGGATATCGTGCAGGACTTGTAATTCTGTGGCGCGGGTTCGATTCCCGCACCCGGCAGAAACAAATGGGCAAAGTTTCTTTCACCCTGAATGCCCTGTTACTAGCAGTAATAGGTACCTGGAGTTAGTCAGCTGTCACGGGCTGCTTCCTGGGGTGTTGTGTGTGGTGTGGGGGAAAAAAAAGTAGTTAGTGTAGTTAGTAAACAGTGATTGACAGTTGAGAGGCGGGCCGAAAGAGCAAAGCTCAACCCCCGTAAATACAACTAAGTGAATACAACTAAGTGAATACCCACCACACACCCACACACACACACACACACACACCACACACCACACACACACACACACACACACACACTTCAAAAGGTTCAAAGGTTTGCCACCAGACTAGGACCCGAGCTGAGAGGTATGAGCTACGAGGAGCGACTGCAGGAATTAAACCTCACTTCGTTGGAAGACAGAAGAGTTAGGGGGACATGATCACCACATTCAAGATTCTCAGGGGAATCGACAGGGTGGATAAAGACAGGCTGTTTAACACAAGGGGCACACGCGCACTAGGGACACAGGTGAAGCTGAGTGCCCAAATGAGCCACAGAGATTTAGAAAGAACTTTTTTAGTGTCAGAGTGGTTGACAAATGGAATGCATTAGGAAGCGATGTGGTGGAGGCTGACTCCATACACAGTTTCAAATGTAGATATGATAGAGCCCATTAGGCTCAGGAAACGTACACCTGTTGATTGACGTTGAGAGGCGGGACCAAAGAGCCAGAGCTCAACCCCCGCAAGCACAACTAGGTGAGTACAACTAGGTGAGCACCACACACACACACCACACACACACACACACACACACACACACACACACACACACACACACACACACCACACACACACACCACACGGGAGATGAAATACTTCAAGAGTCAGAGAGAGAGAAAGACCTGGGGTTGATATCACGCCAGACCGTCCCCTGAAGCTCATATCAAGAGGATAACATCAGCAGCATATGCCAGGTTGGCTAACATAAGAACGGCCTTTAGAAACTGTGTAAGGAATCTTTCAGAACATTATATACCACATATGTCAGACCAATCCTGGAGTATGCGGCTCCAGCATGGAGTCCCTATCTAGTCAAGCATAAGACTAAACTGGAAAAGGTTCAAAGGTTTGCCACCAGACTAGTACCCGAGCTGAGAGGTATGAGCTACGAGGAGCGACTGCAGGAATTAAACCTCACTTCGTTGGAAGACAGAAGAGTTAGGGGGACATGATCACCACATTCAAGATTCTCAGGGGAATCGACAGGGTTGATAAAGACAGGCTGTTTAACACAAGGGCACACGCACTAGGGACACAGGTGGAAGCTGAGTGCCCAAATGAGCCACAGAGATATTAGAAAGAACTTTTTTTAGTGTCAGAGTGGTTGACAATGGAATGCATTAGGAAGCGATGTGGTGGAGGCTGACTCCATACACATTTCAAATGTAGATATGATAGAGCCCATTAGGCTCAGGAAACTGTACACTGTTGATTGACGGTTGAGAGGCGGGACCAAAGAGCCAGAGCTCAACCCCCGCAAGCACAACTAGGTGAGTACAACTAGGTGAGCACACACACACACACACACACACACACACACAACACACACCACACACACACACACCACACACACACCCACACACACACCACACACACACACACACGGAAGATGAAATACTTCAAGAGTCAGAGAGAGAGAAAGACCTGGGGGTTGATATCACGCCAGACCTGTCCCCTGAAGCTCATATCAAGAGGATAACATCAGCAGCATTGCCAGTTGCTAACATAAGAACGGCTTTAGAAACTTGTGTAAGGAATCTTTCAGAACATTATATACCACATATGTCAGACCAATCCTGGAGTATGCGGCTCCAGCATGGAGTCCCTATCTAGTCAAGCATAAGACTAAACTGGAAAAGGTTCAAAGGTTTGCCACCAGACTAGTACCCGAGCTGAGAGGTATGACACGAGGAGCGACTGCAGGAATTAAACCCACTTCGTTGGAAGACAGAAGAGTTAGGGGGGACATGATCACCACATTCAAGATTCTCAGGGGAATCGACAGGGTTGATAAAGACAGGCTGTTTAACACAAGGGGCACACGCACTAGGGGACACAGGTGGAAGCTGAGTGCCCAATGAGCCACAGAGATATAGAAAGAACTTTTTTTGTCAAGTGGTTGACAATGGAATGCATTAGGAAGCGATGTGGTGGAGGCTGACTCCATACACAGTTTCAATGTAGATATGATAGAGCCCATTAGGCTCAGGAAACTGTACACCTGTTGATTGACGGTTGAGGCGGGACCAAAGAGCCAGAGCTCAACCCCCGCAAGCACAACTAGGTGAGTACAACTAGGTGAGTACACACACACACCACACCAAACACGCGCGTATATCGAGTAATCAAACACACAATAAAACACAGCTCCGTCACACAAAGACACGAGACAAAACACACACACAATCGTCGAGCTCAATTGACGGCATCTCTCTACCCCTCAAAGAAACAAATGATCAATGCCCGTAGCGTCCTTACCCAATGCCTCGCAAGGTGATTGTCGCCCATAAAGTCGAGTTGTGAGCACCTCTCTGCACCAACTTCCTGGTACGAGGATCAGTCAGCCACAAGAGAAAGATGATCCTAACGGTTGGTGTTCCTTAAGGGTGGCGATGATGCGGTATAACCCAGGGATTTCGACACTCGGCACACTGTGAGGGATAGTATATATACTTACGAGTTACTGAGGCTATTTCACAGTGGGTAGAGGTCGGTGTGTACTCCCTAGTTGTGCTTGCGAGGGTTGAGCTTCGGCTCTTTGGTCCCGCCTCTCGACTGTCAATCAACCGGTGTACGATTCCTGGGCGGTGTGTTGCAAAATTGCAACACGTTTCTCTCCTCTATCGTTACTTCCTTATCTCCTGCTCTTAAGAACAACGTCAGCTCCGGTAAGAACAAGGGGGCCAGATTCACGAAAGCACTTATGCAAGCACTTACGAACGTGTACATCTTTCCTCAATCTTTGACGGCTTTGGTTACATTTATTAAACAGTTACAAGCATGAAACTTCCTAATCAACTGTTGTTATTGTTATAAACAGCCTCCTGGTGCTTCGGAGCGCATTAACTGTTTAATAATTCGAAACAAAGCGCCAAAGATTGAGAAAAGATGTACAGGTTCGTAAGTGCTTGCGTAAGTGCTTTCGTGAATCTAGCCCAGGTGTCCCACTACCACATGGGCGGCAAAGCCCGAGGGTGATCAGACCAGGCCAAGGGGGGGGGGAGGTTCAAACTAAGGGTCCCGACCCATTAGTGGGTTGGGAAAGAAATAAAATGGGTCGCGACAAACAAATAAATCACTAAAAATAAGCACGTGAGAGCAACAATCTCACAATTACTCATCAATACAATGAGCGAGACTGATGTGAGCTTGTTGCCACGTGAGTTGGTGATGAATTGCTGCATCTTAGTACAATGATGATTTTGAGAAATTCAATGTCATCATTTTTGAGTAAGTTAAAAGGAGAATATCCCGCTTTTAAGTAAGAGGTTATCATAATACTATTACCTTTTAATGATTTTATGTGAACTGGGATTTTCACACATAACGCTTTAAAAACCAAAGCCCAACCAACTCCACACTGCACCAGATGTGTGTAGCATTGTCTTCCCGCGTCCCGAACTGGAATTAACTCCTTACGAACTAACAAGCATATCCCTCTTGCTAAATGAAATTTTATTTTTTTTGTTTACTGTGTCTTTATTTGCTACAGTTTTCATGTAAAATGTGTCATTTTATTTTTCTGTATTCTTCTTAAAGTATAAATATGTAATTTATAGGTTCTATCCATAATATGTATTTATCTGTGTCAAGAGTAAGTAAAGGAACATTATTGACAGCGTTTGTGTCTGATGTATATTACACATAAGCACAATGGTCGTAATACAAATACAGTTCTTGTTATGGGTTGTAATACAAAATACAGTTCTTGTTATGGGTCGCAATACAAAATACGTTCTTGTTATGGGTTGTAATACAAAATACAGTTCTGTTATGGGTTGTAATAAAAATACAGTTCTTGTTATGGGTCGCAATACAAATACAGTTCTTGTTAGGGTCGCAATACAAAATACAGTTCTTGTTATGGGTCGCAATACAAAATACAGTTCTTGTTATGGGTTGTAATACAAAATACAGTTCTTGTTATGGGTGTAATACAAAAT
>WNGS01059681.1:0-11979 GCA_020271785.1 Procambarus virginalis
CAGAGCAAGCAAGCAAGCAAGCGAGCAAGGAAGCAAGCAAGTGAGCTAGAGAGAGAGACAGAGACAGAGCAAGCAAGCAAGCAAGCAAGCGAGCAAGGAAGCAAGCAAGTGAGCTAGAGACAGAGAGAGAGCAAGCAAGCAAGCAAGCACGTGAACTAGAGAGCGAGCGAGGGAGCTGGTTCAGGGCCTCGTATAACTGCACCAGACGCAAGCTAGAATTAAAAACCCTTGTTGCAGTAACTACTTTTTAATGTCGCCGCTCAGAAACAGAAAGGAAAAAAAAAACATCTATTGAATTGCGATGGCACTCAATGTGGCGCCTGTCATTATTCCCGTCCTCAGCCTGTCCCATGTTGCACACTATTGATAATTATCATTTTTCACCCGTCTTGCTTGGTATGGCCAGACGTGATTGGGCAGGATATGCTAGTTATTGCCTTACGGGTTATTCATGCCCATGCCGCCTTCTAGCGTGGATTAATCTTCATCAATTAATGAATAGTTGTTGCTAGTTTGGGGAGGTTAATGAGTCGTCGGGTAGTTATGGGTAATTATAGATGTGGGTTGTTATTGCTCGCTTGTTATGGGGAAGGTTATTAGGGTATATAATTGGGTTGTTGGAATTAGACTGAGTGGACAGCGCGCGGGACCCGTAATCCTGTGCTCCGGGTTCGATTCCCGGACTAGGCAGAGATAAATAGGCACAGTTTTTTTTCACCCTAGTTGTTCCTGTTCACCTAGCAGTAAATAGTTACCTGGGAGTTAGCTGCTGTTACAGGCTGCCTCCTGGGTGTGTGTAATTACCTAAGTGTAGTTACAGGATGAGAGGTACGCTCGTGGTGTCCCGTCTTCCCAGCACTCTTTGTCATATAATGCTTTGAAACTACTGACGGTCTTGGCCTCCACCACCTTCTCCCCTAATTTGTTCCAACCGTCTACCTCTCTGTTTGCGAAGCTCACACACACACACACACACACACACACACACACACACACACACACACACACACACACACACACACACACACACACACACTCTCACACACACTCTCACACACACTCTCACTCACAGGCGGGACCAAAGAGCCAAAGCTCAACCCCCGCAAGCACAATTAGGTGAGTACACTCTCACACACTCACACTCTCTCACACTCTATCTCACACACACACTCACACACACAAACTCACACACACAAACTCACACACACTTTCTCACACACTCTCACACTCACACACACTCACACACATACATACACACACACACACACACACACACACACACACACACACACACAAACTCACACACACAAACTCTCACACACTTTCTCACACACTCTCACACTCACACACACTCACACACACACACACACACACACACACACACACACACACCACACACACACACACACACACACACACGGGGCCAGGTAGCCTGGTGGATAGCGTGCAGGATTCGTAATTCTGTGGCGCGGGTTTGATTCCCGCACCCGGCAGAAACAAAATGGGCAAAGTTTCTTTCACCCTGTATGCCCCTGTTACCTAGCAGTAAATAGGTACCTGGGAGTTAGTCAGCTGTCACGGCTGCTTCCTGGGTGTGTGTGTGTGTGTGGTGTGGAAAAAAAAAAAAAAAGTAGTTAGTGTAGTTAGTAAACAGTTGATTGACAGTTGAGAGGCGGGCTGAAAGAGCAAAGCTCAACCCCGTAAAATACAACTAAGTGAATGCACACACACACACACACACACACACACACACACACACACACACACACACACACACACACACACACACAAACTCTCTCACACACACACACACACACACCACACACACACACACACACACACACACACACACACACACACACACAAAACACACACCACACACAAACTCTCTCACACACACACACACACACACACACACACACACACACACACACACAAACTCTCTCACACACACACACACACACACACACACACACACACACACACACACACACACACACACACACACACACACAAACTCTCTCACACACACACACACACACACACACACACACACACACACACACACACACACACACACACAAAGGTTTCCTTTAGAGCCAATTGGACAGCTCTCTGGGGGTCGCAATCCCAAGGACCCGAATTCGACTCCCGCCGATTCTCCTACCCCCTTAACCAACAAATTATTCACTTAAATTACTCAAATGAATAATAATTAACTAAATTAGTTAATTAATAATTAACTAAATTAGTTAATTAATAATTGACTAAATTAGTTAATTAATAATTAACTAAATTAATTAATAAATTAACGTTAAACATCTACTGAGGCTTGCATCAATAACAGTAGTTGCCTCTAGTAGACATGAGAGAGAAAACAAATCGGGGCCCAAGAGCTAAACAAAAAAAAACTCGACCATGCAGACACAAATATGTAAGCACACATAGTTTTAAGTAATGTTGAATAATGTTGCAAGATAAGAGGAATGAGAGAGAGAGAGAGAGAGAGAGAGAGAGAGAGAGAGAGAGAGGCAGAATGGGAGAGGAGGAGAGAGGAAGAGGGGAGGCAGGAGGAGGAGGACAGAAGGAAGAGGACGAGGGAAAAGGGGGAGAGGGGGAGGCAAGAAGGGCACTTCAAAAAAATTACATGAAGAAAAGCAAAGGTTTTTGGCACTAGAAAATGAATATGCCACTAGAACGCTGCGACGAGGCTCTACGTCTTAACTTTTGCTGCCGGCTTGTGGCGGTGCATCGCAAGGTCGTCACCTCACCGCCAATGGCGGCTACAATGTCCACGCCCATCGCCCACCAACCTAACACCCCACTACACCACGCCCCGCCCCACACATACTCCTCAGAGCCTTGGAGTAAACAGAAGTGATTAGTTCACTCTCAAAGAGTCAAAACACCCCTGCAACCTCTCGAAAGAGTACAACCAACAACTAACACCGTACCCCCAAACTTATCTTGAGGCTATCTGGATGATTTCGGGGCTTTAAGTGTCCACGCGGCCCGGTCCTCGACCAGCACTCACACCCCAGAAGCACGGGGTATTAACCAACCAATAAAAAAAAAACAAGTAACAAAAGCCAACACCCCACCAACCACACCGAAAAAAGCGGAAGGTAGGACACAACCACCCCCCAACCACCCACCCCACCAACCCCCCCCCACCACAACCCACCACAAATCAACACACCACCTACACAAAACCAAACAAACCCAAAAATCCACCCCCATCACACCACAGTCCAACACAAAAAACGACAACCACCCAACCCCCACAACAAAAAACAACCACCCACACTCCAATAACACACCCACCCACAAAAACCAAAACTACCCATCAAAATTTACGCCCACCAACCAACAAAATTTTTAAACCCCAAACCTTCCTTCAACACCAACACACCCACAAACCCGACACAAAACACAGTAACAAAACAACCACTGACCTACAAAGTGACAAAACAACCACTGACCAACACAATAACACAACAACACCCAAAAACCCACACCCACCAAACAACACAAACCAAAACACACCAACCCAACAACAATTTCCACATACAAACACAAACCCCACTTCACCAACCCACCCCCCAATGTCATTCCCCCCCACCCCAATAACCCCAACTTTTCGCTCCCCCCACCCTCAACTGCTCTACCCCCTCACCCTCCACTGTCTCTCCCCCCTCAACCTACACTGTGTCTCACCCCCCTCACCCCTCCCTGTCTCCCCTCACCCCAAATGTCGCCACCTCACACTCACTGGTCTTCCCACATCACCCTACACTGCTTCCCCCTCACACTCATCTATTCTCCTCCCTCACCATCGACAGGTCTCCCTACCCTCACTCTCCACGTCCAGCCCCCTCACTCCTCCCGTCCTTCCACCTCACCTCCACGTCTTCCCATCATCCCTACCACTATCTCCCCCTCACCCCTCCCTAGCTATCTCACCCCTCACCCCCTACCACTGTCTCCCCCTCACCTACCACTGTCTTACACCACACCCCTCCAACTGTCTCCACCCTCCCCTCCCACTGTCATTCCCCCTCACCCTCCACTGCTCTATCCACCTCCACCACTCATCTATAGCTCCCCTCCATCCCTCCACTGCTCTTCCCCTCCCACCTCCACTGTCATTCACCTACAACCCCAGACCACGAATATCTCCCTCACCACTCCAATATCTACCCCTACACCCTCCACAATATTCCCCCTCAACCCATCCACTGTCTTCCCACTCTCCCCTCCACAATGTCTCCCCTCCACCCTCACCACGTCTTCCCCCACACACATCAACAGCGGTATACCACCCCCTCACCCACACTACCACCCCCCCTCTCACCCTTACACCCCTCACCCCCTTACAACCCCTCCCTCATCCTCACAATCCCCAACTCCCTTGTTCCCTCGTTTTCCCCACCATTTCCCCCTCTGACGTCCCCTCGTATTTCCAACAATTCTTCACTCCCTCGTCCCTTTTCCCTCCCCTTCACCCTCCATCACTGTCTCTCCCTATACTCACTGTCTCCCCCCTCACCTCCACTACCTCCCCCTCACCCTCACTGTATCTCCCCTCACCTCCACTATCTCCCCCCTTCACCCGCCACATATAACCTCCCCACCCCCCCCCTCACCCTCACCTGTCTTCCCCCTCCCCCACCTCAACCTACCCCATCATCCACTCTTCTTCACCCCTACCCTCCTCATGTCTTCACCACCTCACCCTCCACTATCGCCCCATCACCCTCCGACTATCTTCCCCCCCTAACCCTCCTACTGTCTGTCCCCTTACCCTCCACGTCTTCCCCCTCACGCTTCACTATCTCCGACCCCTCACCCCACTATCTCCACCGCTCACCCTCCACTGTCTTCCCCTCACCCTCACTGTCTCCCCCTTGTCACCCTCCAACTGTATCCCACCTCACCCTCAACTGTTCTATCCCTCTCTCCCTCCACGCTCCCCTCACACCCACGTCTCCCCCCATCATCCCTCCACTCAGTCTTCCCCTACACTACTAACACTGTCTACCCCCCACCCTCCACTGTCTCCCCCACAACCCTCCACTGTCCTTCCCCATCACCCTCTACTATTCTCCCCCTCCATCCCTCCATATCTCCCCCCTCACCCATCCACTGTTTCCCCTTACCCTCCACTGTCTTCCAACCTCTTACCCTCCACTGTCATTCCCCAATCACCATCCAATGTATTCCCCTCACCACCCTCACACTGTCTTCCCATCACCCTCACTGTCTTCCCTCACCCCATCACTATCTACCCCTACAACCTCCAATCTCCCCCTCACCACATCCACGATCTCCCCCTCACCCTCCACTATCTCCCCAATCACCACTACCAACTATCTCCCCCCCCTCAACACTACACTGTCTTCACCCCTCCAACACTCCCACGTCTCCCACCTCACCCTCCACAGCTTCCCACCTCACCCTCCATGTCCTTCCACACATCAACCTCCACCTGTTCTTGACCCCCACACTCCAACTGTCTCCCCTCACCCTACCACCATGTCTCCCCCTCCCCTCACCTGTCTTCCCACATCACCCCCCACTGTCATAACCCATCACCATCATGTCACATTTTCCCAGGCAAACCCTCCACTGTCTCCCCAACTCAACCTCCACTCGTATTCCACCCTACCACACCTCAATGTCATTCACACTAAACACCTCCCTTGTATTCCCCCCTCCCCCTCCAACCTGTCTAAACCCTCACCTCCACTGTCTCCCCATCAACCGTAACGGTTCCACTCACCTCACACTGTCTTCCCACTCCCCTCCAATGATCCCCCCTCACCCTCCAAGGTCCTTCCCCAGTCACCCTCACACTATGTCCATCCACCTAACCCCTACCAACTATCTCACACCACAC
The DNA here is from genome assembly GCA_020271785.1 of Procambarus virginalis. Classification (NCBI taxonomy): domain Eukaryota; kingdom Metazoa; phylum Arthropoda; class Malacostraca; order Decapoda; family Cambaridae; genus Procambarus; species Procambarus virginalis. The sequence continues at coordinate 5,900 of WNGS01059681.1, forward strand.
CCTCCACACTGTCTCCCCCCCCTCACCACCTTCACTATCTTCACTACCCTTCACCATCCTTCACAGTCCTCTACTACCCTTCACCATCCTTCACAGTCCTCTACTACCCTTCACCATCCTTCACAGTCCTCTACTACCCTTCACCATCCTACCTAACCACTGTCGTACCTACCTTTCTACCCTTCACGATCTTCCCCCCCCTTCACCCTCACTGTCTTCCCAACCTCACCTACTCACTGTCTCCCCCGAACCCTCTCAATGTTAGCGCTTGAATCCTCACCCTCCCATTGTCTCCTCCCCTCCACGCCTTCTACTGTCTTCCCCCTGACCTCCACTGTTCATCCCCCTACCAACCTCCAACTGTCGTCCCCCTCATACCTCTCCCACTGTCACCACCACAATCACTGTCTCACCACCACCCCCCACTGGCTCCCCCCTCACCCTCCACTTGTCTTCCCTCACCCTCCACTGTCTCCCCCCTCACACCAGCCACTGTCTTGCCCCCTCCCCTCCACTGTCTCCCCACACACGCTGACACTGTCTCCCCACAACTCCACTGTCTCCCCGCCCTCATCCTACCACTGTACTCCCACATCACCCTCACTGTCTCCCCCTCAACTCCACTGTCTTTCCTCCCTCACTCAACTATCTCCCCCTCCCCCTTCATACTCCTCCATCACCCTCCACGTGTCTTCCCCCCACCCTACACGGGTATTCCCCTGTTGTGCAACCTCGCGAGCTGTTGCTCCCAGCCCCGCCACCCGTCCACTGGTCTCCCCTGTGCACCCGTCATTGTGTAGCCCTCGCTCACCCTCGCAGCTGTCGCGACCCCGCCCCTCCGCCCCGCCTCACACGCCACGTCTCCCGGCCTCACGCGTCCACTGTCTCCCACCCATCACCCTCAACTGTCTTCCACCCTCACACCACCCCCTAACTCCCCTCACACCCTATATCCCCCTCACCCTCACACTGTCTTCCCCAACAATCCAAGGCGGTACATGTAGGTGTCAGATCCACCCGTATACAAGACCATTCCAGCGGAGGCCGCGCTCACCCTGACACGGTTTCCCCCTCAGCGCCAGTCAAAACCGGTCTTCTCCACCCGACACCCTCAGCTGATCTCCCCTGTTCACCCTTCGCACGTCTTCCCCATCCTAACTACCTCACTGTCCCCCCTCACCCCTCACGTCTTACCCGCTGACCCTTACACGGTGTGTGATTCCCCACCTCACCGCTGTCTTCCCCCTCACCCTCCACGTGGGTTCCCAGCACACCTCCACTTTATCCCCCCTATTGCCCCAAGTTCCCCCTCACCCCCACTGTCTAGCCCCCACCCTCCACTGGGGGTACTCACCCCTCACCCGCCACTGTCTTCCCCCTCACCTTCCACTGTAGCCCCCTCCAAACCTCCAAACGTATCAAACTTCCCCTCACCACTCCACTGTCTGCCCCACTCACGCTCCATCTGTCTCTCACACCTCTACCCTCACTGTCTCACCCCTCACCCCCATCGTCTCCCCTAACCCGCACGTCTTTATCCCCTACCTACACTGGCTCCCACGCTCAAGCCCTCACTACTGTCTGACCCCGCGCAGCCCTCCACTGTTCTGCCCCCCTACCCGTGCAGTAGTTGTTACCCCTCACCCCTCCTGATGTCTTGCCCCTCACCCCCACTACTGTCGCCCTCAATCCACATGTTCTCCCCCACCACCCCATCCACGTCTTACCCTCAACACCCCTATACTGTCTCCACCCCCTCACCCACCCAACTGTCTCCCCCTCACTACCACGTCTTACCCTCACAACCTCCACGTCTTCCACCCAGAGAAACCTCCCACTGTCTCCCCTCACCCCCTCACTGGTCATCCCCCCTTCCCCTCGCACATGTCATCCCCCGCACGACCTCCACTGTCTTCCCCCTAACCCTCCACTGTGCCCCCTCACCTCCACGATCTTCCCCCATCACACTCCACTGTCTCCCCCATCGCCTCCACTCGTTCCCACCTCACCCTCCCATGTCTTCCGCACCAACGCTCCACTGTGCTCCCCCCTCACCCTCCAGGTCATTCCCCGTAACCCTCCCTGTCTTACCCCTCACCACTCACTGTTCCCCCTCACCCTCCACTGTCTTCCCTCACCCTGAACTGATCACCCCTCACCCCCACATGTCCCCCTCACCCTCCAATGTCTTCCCCCTCACCATCCACTGTGTATCCCCCTCACCCTCCACTGTCTTCCCCATCACCGTCCCTGTAGCCCATACTCACGCCTCACAAGTCTTCCCCCTCACCTTCCACTGTCTTCCCCCTCACCATCCACTGTCTTCCCCCTCACCGCGCCATGTCTCCCTCAACCTCCACTGTCTACCCCCTTGTCAACTCCATACTGTCTTCCCCTCCACCATCTAACGTCTCACCCCTCCCCCTCCACTGCCCCCCTCACCTCCACTTGTATCCCGCATCACCCCCACTGGATCCACCCTCACCTCCACTGTCTTCCCCCTCACCCCCAAGTATCCCACCGTCATCCTTCCAATGTATTCCTCCCTCACCCTCCTTACCCCCACCTCACCCCCCACTGTCTTCCCCTCACCCTCCACTGTCTCCCCCCACACTCCAATGTATTCCTCACCTCACACGTTCTTCCCCCCATCCCTCTTCCTTTTTTATGTCTCCCACACTCACCCTACCACTGTCTCCCCCTCACCCTCCACTGTCTCCCCCCTCACTACCCACTGTCTCACCCCCCACCCTCCCACTGTTTCCCCCATCACCCTCCACTGTCTCCCCACACCTACACTGTCTTCCCACCTCACACCTCCAACTGTCTTCCCCTCACCCTCTACTGTCTCCCCCCTCACACACCCACTGTTCCCCCCTCACCCTCACTGTCTCCCACCATTCACCCTCCACTGTATCACCCCTACCCTCCACTGTCTTCCACCTACACTCCACTGTCTCACCCTGACCCTTACTGTCCCCCATACCGAGCAACTGTCTCCACAATCGCCCTCCCAACTCTCCCCCTCACCCTTCCCTCCTCGCCTTCTCAAAGTGTCAGCCGCGAATTAAATTGTAAACGCTTTGAATCCCTTTTAAAAATTCTTGTGAACTCAGATTTCTGGAGGATGACTGCCCAGGGCGGAGGGAGTAGGGAGAGCGACTGTGTCACTCTCTATCTCTTGTTTCGTCTTATCTTGCTCCTTTTTACCTCTCCCTCATCCTCTTCCTTTAAGTTTGCCTTCTACCTCCGTCCTCCCCTTATCTGTACTTTACGTGTTTGTTGTTGTTTTTATTTCGTTCTTGGTGTTTGGTTCGTGGCCAGGAAATTTAATATTGTGGTGAGAGTTTGTCTGTCCTCTGCCTGTTCTCTCCCCCTCCTTCTTCGCCTTCTGTTTCTCTCCCTCTCTATTGTCTCTATATCTTGTCCCCTCCACTCTATCCGCTATCTCATATGAGGTATCCTCACCTCCCTCACTCCCTCCCTCCCTGACCCTCCCTCCCCGATGCAGGACAAAATGCAACAAATCCGCATTGTTGTGTTGAATCTGGCAATCGTGTTAACTAAGCGAAGATTCAATACTTGTTCCCTAGGTGAGATGGTGGTGGTGGTGGTGGGGCTGATGGTGGGGGTGGATGGGGTGGTGGTTGTGGTGGTGGTGATGGTGTGGTGGTGGTGGTGGTGGGCGGGGTGGTGTTGTTTGTGGGGTGGTGGTGCTGGTGGTGGTTGGTGGTGGTTGCTGGTGGTGGTGCTGTTTGTGGTGGTAGTGATTGGTTTTGGTAGGTGGTGTTGGTAGGTGGTGGATGTGGTGGTGGTGGGGGTTTGTGAGTGGGTGGTGGTGGTGTTGGTGGTGAGGGTTGTGTTGGTGTGGTGGTGGTGGAGCTGGAATGGTTTTGGTCGGTGGTGCGAAGGTGGTGGTGGTGGTGGTGTGATGTGGTGGTGGAGTGTTGGTGGTGGTTGTTGGATCGCTGGTGGTGGTGGTAGTGTTGGTTGGGTGGTGGTGGTTGGATGCTGATTGTGGTGCTGGTGGTGGTGGTAGTGTTGGTTGTGGTGGCTGGTGGTGGTGGTGGTGGTGTTGGTGGTGTGGTGGTGGAGGTGGTGCGTTGTGGTGGTGGTGGGGTGGTGGTGTTGGTGGTGGTGGTGGGAGGTGGTGGTGGTGTGGTGGTGGTTGGTGGTGGTGGTGGTGGTGCTGGTGGTGTGGTAGTGTGGTTTTGGTTGGTGTGGTGGTGTGTGTTGGGTGCTTGGTGGTGGTTGTAGTGTTGTTTGTGGTGGTGGTGGGTGTTGTTGGTGGTGGTGCGTTTGTGGGTGTTGTTGGTTGGGTGGTGGTGTGGTGTTGGTGGTGGTGGTGGTGGTGTAGGTGGTGTTGGTGGTGGTGGTGCTGTGGTGTGGTTTGTGTGGTGTGGGGTGGTGGTGGTGGTGTGGGGTGGTTTGGGGTTGTGTTGTGGTGGTGGTGTGGTGGAGGTGTTGGTGGTGGAGGGTGGTGGTGAGTGGGGGTGGTGGAGGTTTGGTGAGTGGTGGAGGTGGGTGGTGGTGGTAGTGGTGGTGGGTTGCGGTGGTGTGCTTGGTGCTGGCTGGTTGGTGGTGGTGGTGGTGTGCTGCTGCTGGAGGTGGTGGTGGTTGTGGTGCGAGGTGGTGGTGGTGGTGGTGCTGGTGGTTGTGCTGGTGGTGGTGGTGGTGGTTGTGGTGGTTGTGGTTGGGTTGTGGTGGTGGTGTTGGTGGGGGTTTTGGGTGGTGGTTGTTTGTTGGTTGGTGGTTGGTTGTGGTGGTTGGGTGGTGGCGGTGGTGGTGGTGGTTGTCTTGGTGGTGGGGGGTTGTGGTGGAGGGGGTGGTGGTTGTGGTGGAGTTGGTGGTGGTGCTCCTGAGCGAGTGTGAGTTGTGGTAGTGGTGTACTGGTGGTGTGGTGGTGGTGGTGGGGTTAATTTGCTGGTGGTGTTGTGGTGGTGATTGGTGTGTGGTGGTTGTGTGGTGGGGTGAGGTGGTGGCGGTTGTATGTGGTGTGGGTGGTTTTGGGGAGTGGTGGGGTTGTGGTTGAGGTGGTGGTGGTGCTGATGTCGGTGGGTGGTTGTGGTAGTTGGTGTTGGCGGTGGTGGTGGTGGTGTGGGGGTGATTGTGCTGGTTGGGGCGATGTTGGCAGATGTGGTGTTGTGGGGGCTGCATGGAGGTAGGTACTGCGTGGAGTTTGTTGGATTTAATCGTAAAATGTAGTTACTATTAGATGTAACTGTATTGAATCTTTTTCTCTTCAATCTCTTCTCCATTCTTAAGCGTGCTGTTGTATACTGCGTATAGTCATCCTTGACTGTTCTTGAGTTACAACCCACTTCCATCTTCATTCCTGTTCTCAGTCTCTTTCCTTATTTACCTGATATTCTCATGGGAGATAGCGTCTCGATAACACTTGTCGTTTTCGTTACCGCTATTGGGATAGTTGCATTGTGCTTTCTTACAGTATCCCCCTCGTAAGCTTTATACCTTATCAATTGCAGTTTTTATTGTACATAACTTTTATGATAACTTATATGTGGTTGTTTGTGTATGTCCCGTCTGTTAGTGGCTTAGAGTGTTGTTCCATCTCCGTTTGTAGAAGTAGAGGCAAATGCGTATTATGTTAGGCAATCCTGGCATGCTAAGGTCTGTGCAAACTTGTCAAAACATGGTTGTGCGGCGTCTGTGTGTATTCATTTTCCTTACAGTATTTCTTTCTCTCCATTTCATCCATCGCTTTTAACACAGTATAAAAATATCAATGCTAATTTGTATTCTGTCATGCACTTCCCTCATATATGTGTCATTGGGTTATTGTTTTGAGGGGAATAACATTTCATTGGTCGATTCCTATTATTGTGATACCTCCCTAGTCTGCATTACTGTTTTATTTCCATGGATGCCTCTAGAGTCTGAATTTTAGATAGAATTTCGTAATATTTTCTCTTATGCCGAATGGTCCTGATAAAATGTTGATCACTAAATTTATTTGACAAATCTGTATTTTGCCTGTTAGCTGCACCGTTGTTAAGTTCTTACAGTCTTCTTACCCATTGACTAAATGATCTGCTTTACTTCTCAAGCATCTTTCTATT
>WNGS01059688.1:0-18173 GCA_020271785.1 Procambarus virginalis
AACACGGCACGCCACGCACGCCGCACGAGCTGACGCGGCACAACTGCATCGGCATCCGGCAGGGTGAAGAGGCCTATGGCACCTGGCGCCTGACCCACGGCAAGGGCCGGCAGGCGCAGACCGAGGCCATCAAGACGCGCGGCAGCCTGACCACCAACGACGGCGAGATCGCGGTCAACTGGCGCTGGACGGCCACGGCATCCTGATGCGCGCCGAATGGGACATCACGCGCTACCTGAAAAGCGGGCGGCTGGTGCAGGTGCTGCCGCAGTGCTTCACGCCCGACGCCGACATCTACGCGGTGTATCCGCAGCGCCACCAGATGGCGGCGCGCGTGCGGGCCTTCGTCGACTTCGTGGCCGCGGCCTTCAACCCTTGATCACGGCGCCTGCGCCGTCGCGCACCTGGACGTCGATGGCGATGCCCTGGCGCACGCTCATCGAGACGGTGCAGAACTCCTCGAACTGCGACAGCACGCGGGTCGAGGTGCTCGATTTCTCCAGCCGTCTTGCCCAGCTCCAGCTGCACCGCGATGCGCTGGACCCGCAGCCGTTTGTTTTCGTTGCGGCCCATCTCAGGCGTGGCCGTGGCCGTCAGGCGCCGGGGTCCTGCTTGAACTTCTGCAGCGCAAACAGCAGGCTGGCGCTCAGGCAGTTGGCGACGCGGCCAGCAGCAGGTGGTCGGCGCGGGGCCGGCGCCCTGCCCAGCGGCGCCGGTTCGTCGGCCATGAGCGAGGGGATCAGGGGGCCGAAATCGACCAGAAACTGGTAGCCCGACTGGCGGGTGATGGTGACGCTGGCGTTGTCGCTCATGGCGGGACTCCTGGATGTCTGGGATGGGCTCTGGCACCATGTTAACCATACTCCAATGGGTATGCCAATCTGGAGGCCAGCTCGCTCAGGCCGCTTCTCCACCGCCACCGCGCAGAACTTGAACTCGGGGATTTTGCCGAACGGATCGAGCGCCGCGTTGGTCAGCAGGTTGGCCGCCGCCTCGACATAGGCGAACGGAATGTAGACCGCGCCCGCGGCCGTGCCGTCGTCGAGCCGCGCTTGCAGCCGCACTTCGCCACGCCGTGAACGCACCACGATCGGCTCACCGGGTTTCACGCCCAGCCGAGCCATGTCGGCCGCGTTGAGGCTGGCGGTGGCGTCGGGCTCCAGCGCGTCAAGCACGCTGGCGCGCCGCGTCATGCTGCCGGTGTGCCAGTGTTCAAGCTGGCGGCCGGTGATCAGCACCATCGGGAACTCGGCGTCGGGCCGCTCGTTGGCAGGAATCAGGTCCACAGGGACCAGTTGCGCGCGGCCGTCAGGCGTGGGAAAGTGGTCGTGGAAGACGATGGGCTGACCCGGGTCGTCCTCGCTCAGGCAGGGGTAGGTCACGCTGCCTCGCGCTCCAGCCGCGACCAGCTGATGCCGCCGATGGCCGTGTGCATGGCCTGGCGCATCTCTTCGTAGACGCTGGCAACGCCATCGTGTTCTCCGCCGTAGCGCCAGTCCAGCCCCATGCCGCGTGCGATCTGCTGAATGATCCAGAGGTCGGGCCGCGCCTGGCCCGGCGGGTGAGGGCCTGGCGGCCCAGCTGCACCATGCGGTCGGTGTTTGCTCACCGTGCCGGTCTTTTCGGGCCAGGCGCTGGCGGCAGCACCACGTCGGCCAGCCAGGCGGTCTCGGTCAGGAAGATGTCCTGCACCACCAGGTGTTCCAGGCTCGCCAGCGCGTGGCGCGCGTGGTTCAGGTCGGGGTCGCTCATGGCCGGGTTCTCGCCCATGATGTACATGCCCTGACCTTGTGCGGGTCGCTGTCGGGGCCAGGCACTTGCCCATGATCTCGACCACGGTTGTAGCCCGGCTGATCGTCCAATTTCGTCTTCCAGAAGTCCTCGAACCAGTTGTGCACGGCCGGATCGGCGACCCGCTGGTAGTTGGGGTACATCATCGGGATCAGGCCCGCGTCGCTCGCCACCCTGCACGTTGTTCTGGCCGCGCAACGGGTGCAGCCCGGTGCCGGGGCGGCCGATCTGGCCGGTGAGCGTGGCGAGCGCGATCAGACAGCGCACGTTGTCGGTGCCGTGCACGTGCTGGCTCACGCCCATGCCCCAGAGAATCATCGAGGCCTTGGCCGTGGCGTAGGCGCGCGCCACCTCGCGGATGGTTCCGGCCGGGATGCCGCAGATCGGCGCCATCGCCTCGGGGCTGTAGCCCACCACATTGGCGCGCAAGGCCTCGACGTTGTCGGCGCGCTCGCGCAGGAAGGCCTCGTCCACCAGGCTTCGTCGACGATCACATGCAGCATCGCGTTGAGCAGCGCCACGTCGGTGTCGGGCCGGAACTGCAGCGTGCGCCAGGCGTGGCGCGCGAGGTCGGTGCGGCGCGGGTCGGCGATGACGATGCGCGTGCCACGCTGCGCGGCGTTCTTCATCCAGGTCGCGCCGACGGGGTGGTTGTTGGTGGGGTTGGAACCGATCACGAGGATCAGCTCCGAATGCTCGACGTCTTTCACCGGGTTGCTCACCGCCCCGGAGCCGATGCCTTCGAGCAGGGCCGCGACGCTGGAGGCGTGGCACAGGCGGGTGCAGTGGTCCACGTTGTTGCTGCCGAAGCCGGTGCGCACCACTTCTGGAACAGGTAGGCCTCTTCGTTGCTGCCCTTGGCCGATCCGAAACCGCCAGGGACTTGGGGCCGTGCTGGTCGCGCAGAGGCGCGCAAGCCGCCGGCGGCGAGCACGAGCGCTTCGTCCCACGTAGCTTCGCGAAACACCTCGGACCAGTGGCGCTCGCGCAGCAGGCCGGCCGGGTCCTTGGGCACACCGGCCTTGCGGATCAGCGGCCGGGTGAGTCGGTCGGGGTGGTGCACGTAGTCAAAGCCGAAGCGCCCCTTGACACCAGGCGACCCTGGTTGGCCGGGCCGTCGCGGCCCTCCACGCTCACGATGACGTTGTCCCTGACCTTGTAGCTCATCTGGCAGCCGATGCCGCAAAACGGGCACACCGAGTCCACCGACGTCTCCACCGACTGCGCACCCAGGTGGGTCTTGGGCATGAGTGCGCCGGTCGGGCAGGCCTGCACACACTCGCCGCAGGCCACGCAGCTGCTCGCGCCCATCGGGTCGGCAAGGTCGAACACCACCTGCGCGTGCGAGCCCGGAAGGCCATGCCGATCACGTCGTTGACCTGCTCTTCGCGGCAGGCGCGCTGGCAGCGGTTGCACTGGATGCAGGCGTCGAGGTTGACCGCCATCGCGGGGTGCGAGAGGTCGGGCGCGGTGGGCGCGCGGCGCAGGGCCGCCAGCGCCGGGCGCACGCTCACCCCTCGCGCCGAGCCCACTGGCTCAGCTCGCCGTGCGGCTGGGCGGGGTCATCGTCCAGCCACTTGTGACCCTGCGCCGGCATGTCGGAGAGCAACAACTCCAGCACATGTCGCGGCTCTTCTTCGCGCGCAGGCTGTCGGTCAGCACCTGCATGCCGGGCGTCACGCTGCGGCAGCAGCTCGGCGCCAGCACGCGTTCGCCCGCGACCTCGACCACGCAGGCGCGGCAGTTGCCGTCGGGACGCAGCGGGTCGCTGTGGCACAGGCGCGGGATCACCACGCCGTGGCGCCCGGCGGCGTTCAGGATCGACTCGCCCTCGAAAGCGCTGAGGGACTGGCCGTCGAGTTCGAAGGCGACACTGGCGGGCGCGAGCTGGTGCGCGGTCAAGGGCTGGTTCATGCGGCGCTCCCGGCGACGTGCCCGACTTCGTGGGCGAAGTGTTTGAGGACCGAACGGATCGGGTTTGGCGCCGCCTGGCCCAGGCCGCAGATCGAGGCCTCGCCCATGACTTCGCACAGGTCATTCAGCGTGTTGGCGTCCCAGACCTCGGCCTCCAGCAACATCGCGGCCTTGGCCGTTCCGACGCGGCAGGGTGTGCACTGGCCGCAGCTCTCATCGGCGAAGAACCGCAGCGTATTGAGCGCCGCGTCGCGCGCGCGGTCCAGGTGGCCGAGCACCACCACCGCGGCCGAGCCGATGAAGCAGCCGTGCGGCTGCAGGGTGTCGAAATCGAGCGGGATGTCGGCCAGGCGGGCGGGCAGGATGCCGCCGCTGGCGCCACCAGGCAGGTAGGCGTAGAGCTCGTGGCCCTCGGCCATGCCGCCGCAGAATTCGTCGATCAGTTCGCGCAAGGTGATGCCGGCGGGCGCCAGCTTGACGCCGGGGTCGCGCACCCGCCCGCTGACGCTGAAGCTGCGCAGGCCTTTGCGGCCGTGGCGCCCTTGTGAGGCAAACCAGCCGGGACCACGCTCCAGGATGTCGCGCACCCAGTAAAGCGTTTCGAAGTTGTGCTCCAGCGTGGGTCGGCCGAACAGGCCCACCTCGGCGATATAGGGCGGGCGCATGCGCGGTTCACCGCGTTTGCCCTCGATGCTCTCGATCATGGCCGACTCTTCGCCGCAGATGTAGGCGCCCGCACCACGCCGCAGCTCGATGCGTGGCAGCGGGCACGGCGGGTCGGCCACCAGCGCAGCCAGCTCGGCCTGCAGCAGATGGCGCGCACCGTGGTACTCGTCGCGCAGGTAGATGTAGACCGCGTCGATGCCGACCACGGAGGCCGCGATCAGCAGGCCTTCGAGGAAGCGGTGCGGGTCGCGTTCCAGGTAATGGCGGTCCTTGAAGGTGCCGGGTTCGCCCTCGTCGATGTTCACCGCCATCAGGCGCGGCGCGGCGAAACCGCGCACGATGCGCCATTTGCGCCCGGCCGGGAAACCGGCGCCACCCAGGCCACGCAGACCCGAGTCTTCCATGTTCCGGATCAGTGCTTCCGGGTCCTTCTCGCCGCGTGCGACCGCCGCTGCCAGCCGGTAGCCCCCGGCGGCGCGGTAGGCGTCATATCTCAGGGCATCGGACCGGTTCTCCAACGCGACATCCGCGCGCGCCACGCTCGCGGCCACCGCGGCCAGCGTGGCTCGCCCGAGCGCACGCTGGCCCACCTGCACCGCTGGCGCCTGCTCGCAGCGACCCACACAGGGCGCGGGGAGCACGCGCACCTCGGTCCCCAGCAGTGCTGGCAGCTTCGCCAGCAAGTCGCCCGCACCGGCCAGGCTGCAGCTGAGGCCCTCGCACACGCGCACTGTCAGCGCCGCCGGCGCATCACCCTCGCGCAGGACCTCGAAGTGGTGGTAGAAGCTTGCCACCTCGAACACCTCGACCACCGGCAGCCGCATCTCGGCCGCGAGCGCGACGACCAGTGCCTCGGGCAGACCGCGGTGGGCGTCGTTGATGGTGTGCAGGTGCTCGATCAGCAGGTCGCGGCGGTGGCCGTCGGTGGGCGGGGCGCCGATCAGCGCCCGCACCGCGTTGATCGCAGGGGGGGCCGGCTGGCGACCCTTGAGGTGGGCACGGGCCTTCATGCCTTTGCGGAGGCCATCCGGCACCATCGAGGTGGCCGGGGCGATGGGAATGGTGCGGTGGCTGGGGGTGCTCATTCCCGCACTGTGTCCTGCGGCGCTCCCTGCGTCAAATTGCATCGCGACATGGTTTCATTCAACTTTTGAATGAACCCACGCGCTTGTCCGTCAGTTCAAGGTCCCGCTCAGGCGGCTCAGTTCGTCGCGCCAGTCGGCGTCCCTGGCCAGATGCAGGGCGGCTTCCAGTGCGCGTGTGGGCGCGACGTTCTTGGGTGTCAGGAAGCCCACCGGAGTCTGCACCTCGGGCCGCACCAGCGGTCGAAAGCTCAGCCCCGGCTGATCGCGCAGGCTGGCCACGAGCGCCCCGGGCATGACGCTGGACAGGTTGCCCGAGCGCACCGCGAGCGCCAGCGCGAACACCGAGTTGGTCTGCATCACCGGCTGCGCCACCACCCCGGCACGCGCGAACGCCGCGTCCACCACGCTGCGGTGTGCATGTCGGGCGTGAGCAGGCACAGCGGCTGCAAGGCCGCCTCGCTCCAGGGCACGGGCGCCCCCATCTGGCTGGCACCTTGTGCCCCTTTGGCGCGCGAAGACGGCGGCGAGCTGGAGACCAGGTAGTGGTGCTCCTGGTACTGCGTCAGCATCTGAAAGCCGCTGCTGCGCGGGTTCACCCGCTCGAGAAACCCCAGGCCCAGGTCCAGGGTCAGGTCTTTCAGCCCAGTCTCGATGTCGGCCGATGACAGCGACAGCACCACCGGCGCCACGCCCGGGTGCCGGGCTTGAAGCCGGGCGCAGAAGCGCGTCGCCACGGGCACCGCCGACGGCACCACCCCCAGGCGCAGGCCGCCGACGGGCTGATCGGCCTGGCTGGCCAGCGTCTGCTGCAGCAGCTCGTGTTCGTGCAGCATGCGCCGGGCGGTGGCCAGCACCTGCTCGCCTTCGGGCGTGAGACCCGAATAGCTGCGACCGCGTCGAACGATGGGCGTGCCCAGCTCACGCTCCAACGCGCGCAAGGCGTTGGACAGGGCCGGCTGGGTGATGTGGCAAGCCTTTGCGGCCCGCTCGAAGTGGCGGTGATCGTGCAGCGCCACCAGGTAGCGCATCGAGGTGAGCAGGTTCATGGTCCTGCAGCCTAGCAGGACCGAACCCGGCGCAGATCAGTATTTGACGTTGCTGCGGTCGACCGACAGACCGGCAATTTCGCAGGAGAAAGTCTCCAGCCCGTTGGGGCGCAGGAAATGGCCTCTGGCGAGGGTCTCGTAGGCCTTGAGCTTCTCGGGCGACACATAGGCCTTGACCAGTCCGGACTTTTCCTCGGTGCTGATTGACTTGGACAGCAGTCGGTTGGCGCGGCTATCGAGACAGGATTCCGCGTTGAGGTACTTGACAGCCAGTTCGCGCTGGTACTTGCCTGCCTGAAGGCTCTCGTCGACAGTCTGTTTGAAGTGAGAAACAAATGCGCTGGCGGCTTCGTTGACCTGCGGGTCGTCGAACTGGGTGATCCGTGCCGGGAAGGTCGACCGGACCGAACCGGTCGAAGTACCGTCCGGCGTGGCCACCGGGCTTGTGGAGCAGGCGGTCAACACCAGCAGACCGCAAGCAGCCAGGACCGGGGCAAAGAGCTTCATGTCATTCCCTTTCGTGCGTTGGACTTCGCCGCTGGAGCCGGATTCGGCCCAGGGTCTGACCAGTACATCGGCCATTCCGGGGAATAGTTAACATGAAAACAAAACCGCGCAAGACAACCCTCAGGGTTGGGCGGCCCGCGCGGCGCAACGCCGAGGTTCAACCGCCGCCGCGCTGCATGCTCAGGTCAAAGGGCTTCATGAAGGCCCTGCGCTGTCCCGCGTCCAGCCCCTCGAAGGCGAACCCGACCAGCAGGCGCTGCATGCGCAGCAACGCGATCCGCCGCTCCGGCAGGGGCGACCAGCTGAGCGTGAGCGAGCCAGGCCCGATGTCCACCACGATCCGGCTGCCTTCGCGCCGCCAGGGGTGGGTGCCGATGGCACGAGGCACCGAGCCCAGCCACTCGGATTCGCTGCAACCCATGTCGCGCTCGAAGCGTTCGGGGTAGTCGGACTGCATGGAAGGGACAGGATGGGACGAATCCGCGCGCTCAGCCGCCGGCAATCGGCGGCCAGATCGCCAGCACGTCACCCTCGCGGAGGGTCGCGCTCAGGCGCTGTTCCGGCGCGACGTATTTGCCGTTGACCAGCACCAGGTGCACCAGCTTCGGCGGCAGGCCGAAAGGCTCGATGATCCGGCTGATCGGCGCGTCCGGCGCGACATCCAGTTCGATCTGGTTGCTGCGCCGGGCGTCCGGCGGCAGGTGATCGGTGAGCGTGGCAAAGAGCTTGAAGGTGATCTTCATGCCCGCATCATGCCCTGCGCCGATCATCGGCAGCACCGCTCCAGTGGCCTTGGCCCTGCGCCGCAGACAGGTAAGCGTCCATCAGCCGGGTCGGATCGGCCATGAGCCTGTCTTTCCACTCGCCCAGCTTCACCTGTCCCTCAACCAGCCCGCGCATCACGCCCACATGGTCGGTCCAGCCCACGCTGTTGCAGCCCACCATCTGGTCGCCCTTGAACTGCAGGCTCAGGTGCTTGTGGTTGGCCTTGTCGGTCAGCTCCACATGCTCGCCGCCGGGCAGGCCTTCCCAGTTGCCGAAGCTGCTGGAGATCATGCCCAGGGTGTCGAGCACGTTGATCTGGGTCACGCCCTTGAGCTCGGCGCGCTGCCCGACCATGTTGAGCGCCGCCACACGCGCCTGCTCGGCGGCATTGGGCTGGATCGCGCTGACGATGGTCTTGCCGCTGACCTTGTCGAAGGCCTCGGCGCAGTCGCCGGCGGCGTAGATGCCAGGCACGTTGGTCTGCAGGTGCTCGTCGGTCAGCACGCCCAACAGGCAGCGCACGCCGGAGTTTTCGAGGAAGCCGATGTTCGGCCGAACGCCGGTGGCGCTGATGACCAGGTCGGCTTCGAGCTGCTGGCCGGTGGACAGGCGCACCGTCATCTTGCCCGTGGGCATGCTGCTCTGACCGATGCCGACCGCTTCGGCGATCTTGCCCAGCAGGCCCTTCTCGGCGATGGCCCCGCGCTCGATCGCCTCGACCTTGGCCCCGGTGTACACCTTCACGCCCTTGGCCTCGCACCAGTCCTTGATCATGCCGCCGGCCGTCGGGCCCATCATCCGAGGCACCATGCGGTCGCCCATCTCGACCACCGACAGCTCCACGCCGCGCTGCTGCAGCGATTCCATGATGATGCAGCCGATGAAGCCGGCGCCCATCTGCAGCACCTTGGCACCGGGCTGGGCCAGATTGGCGATCGCGCGCGCGTCGGCCAGGGTCCAGCAGCTGTGCACACCGGGGCCGTTGACGCCCGGAATCGGCGGCGTGGCGGGCGAAGAGCCGGTGGCGATCAACAGCTTGTCGAAGCCGAGGGTGTTGCCGTCGCTCAGCTCGATGGTCCGTTTGGCCGCATCCAGCCCCTTGGCGCGCACCCCGCGCAGCAGCTTGACGTTCAGCGCCTCGAAGTGCCCCGCCGTGTGGCGCAGGTGCGTGCCCTCCTCGCCCACCTTGCCGATCAGCAGGTAGGGAATGGCCATGCGGGAGTACGGCGCCTCGTTCTCGTCACCGATCACGGTGATGCGGTCCCTGGGCGCGTGTTTGCGGATCGTTTCGGCCGCGATGACGCCGGCCGGGCCGGCGCCGAGGATGACGTGGTGGGTCATGTGTTGTTCTCCTAACTCCAAAAAAAGAAGCGGTCACGGGGACCGCTTCTTCACACTCTCAGTCCCGATGAAACAGGTCAGAGACCCAGGCGCGCCTTGGTGTCGGCGGTCGGACGGCCTTCGGTGTCCCAGCCGCGGGCAGCGTAGTACTTGGGCAGCATCTCGGGCAGCTTGCTGACCGTGCCCTTGCCCGGGCCGGTCTTGGCGGCTTCGGTCAGCAGGCGCTTGGGCAGGCTGTCATCGGCCTTGGTGAAGCCGGCGGCGTTGTTGAACTCGCGCTCCATGTTCCAGATCCGCTCGCCGATGTGGTTGAGGTGCTCCATCGTGAACTCCTCGCCACAGGCGGCCTGCACCTGTGGTGCCACGTCGGCCAGGGTCCAGGCGAAGCTGGTGAAGATGCAGACGCCGGCGGAGTCGAAGGCGGCGGTCGCGTCCTGGAAGGCCTTGACCAGTTCGGGCTTGCCTTCGCTCTCGGACGGCTCGGTCTTGACCGGGATGCCCAGCACCTCGGAGGCGATGGTGTAGCCGCGCAGGTGGCAGGCGCCGCGGTTGGAGGTCGCGTAGGCCAGGCCGATGCCCTGGATCACGCGGCCGTCGTAGGCCGGGAATTCCTGGCCCTTGACACTCATGGACAGGTCGGGGTGGCCGTACTTGGCGGTCAGGCGCTTGGAACCCAGGCCGATGTCCTTGCCGAAGCCTTCGCCGCGCGCGGTCATCATCGCCAGTTCGCACAGCGCCTTGGCCGAGCCGAACGGCGCCTCGATGCCGATCTGCTCCTTGGTCAGCACGCCCATTTCATACAACTCCATCACCGCACCGATGGTGGCGCCGAAGCTGATCGGGTCCATGCCTTCTTCGTTGCAGATCAGGTTGGCGAACTGCAGTGCTTCGAGGTCATTGACGCCGTTGGCCGCACCCAGCGCCCAGGCGGCTTCGTACTCCAGGCCGCCGTTGGCGCCCCAGTACTCGGGCTTGTTGGCGACCGAGAAGTGGCCTTCGTCGATCTTGGAGATGCGGCCGCAGGCGATGGTGCAGCCAAAGCAGGCCTGGTTGGTCACCAGGTGCTTCTTGCCGTCGGTGGCGCGCGGCGTGGCCATGGCTTCGGCCGAGATGTCCTTGGCGCCTTCGAACTGCACGTCGCGGTGGTTGCGCGTGGGCAGGCCGCCGATCTCGTTGATCACGTTCATCAGCACCTGGGTGCCGTAGGTGGGCAGGCCCTGGCCGGTGACGGCGTTGTCGGCCAGCACCTTCTTGGCGGCCTTGGCGGCGGCCATGAAGGCCTTGGGATCGCGGATGTTGCCGACGCCCTTGGTGCCGCGCACGGCGATCGCCTTGAGGTTCTTGCTGCCCATCACGGTGCCCACGCCCGAACGGCCGGCCGCGCGGTGCAGGTCGTTCACCACGGCCGCGTACAGCACGCCGACTTCGCCGGACTTGCCGATGCTGGAGACGCGCAGCAGCGGATCCTGCAGGCCGGTCTTGAGCATCTCTTCGGTCTTCCAGACGCTCTGGCCCCAGAGGTGCGAGGCGTCGCGCAGCTCGGCGACGTCGTCGTTGATGTAGAGGTAGACCGGCTTGGCCGACTTGCCTTCAAAAATGATCATGTCCCAGCCGGCCATCTTGAGCTCGGCGCCCCAGTAGCCGCCCGAGTTGGAGCAGGCGATGGCGCCGGTCAGCGGGCCCTTGGTGACCACGGTGTAGCGGCCGCCGGTGGAGGCCATGGTGCCGGTCAGCGGGCCGGTGGCCCAGATGATCTTGTTCTCGGGAGCGAGCGGATCCACCTTGGGATCGATCTCGCTGATGAGGTATTTGGAGGCCAGGCCGCGCGAACCGAGGTAGGCCTTGGCCCACTCCATGTTCAGCGGTTCGGATTTGACGGTGCCGGCGGTCAGGTTGACGCGGAGGATTTTTCCAGCCCAAGACATGTTGATGCTCCTTGTATGTGTTGGGGGATCAGGCGGCCGCCTGGTTGCCCAGCTTGTCGGCCCACTGCTTCATCTTGTCGATGCCGGTCCAGTTGGCGTCGACGAAGGTGATCGCGCCGGTCGGGCAGGCGTCGGCACACGCCGGGTCGCCACCGCAGAGGTCGCACTTCTGGACTTTGCCGGTTTCCTGCACGTAGTTGATGGTGCCGAAGGGGCAGCTGATGGTGCAGACCTTGCAGCCCACGCAGGTGGTCTCGTTGACCACCTTGGCGCCGGTGTCCTTGTCCACCGTGATCGCCTCCACCGGGCAGGCGTGCAGGCACCAGGCTTCGTCGCACTGGGTGCAGGTGTAGGGCACCTTCTTGCCCGTGTGGTGGAAATCAAAGACCTTGATGCGCGACTTCGAGGTGGCGTAGGTGCCGTAGTTCTCGAACGAACAGGCCATTTCGCACTGCAGGCAGCCGGTGCATTTGTCGGCGTTGATGTGGAGTGTTTTCTGCATGTAGTTTCTCCGGTGGTGGGGCACACACGGACCAACGGCAAACCTATGCCCATGTGTTCATACGATTGTTGTCGTGAAGACTTGGCACTCTTCAGGGTTAACCCGAAAACACCGCAAGTGACACCAAAAAATCTCAGATTGAGACGGGCCACTGCGTCACCACGACATCCCTGATTTCATTGGATATTCCGATCTATTAATCGTCAGACTTGACATGAAATCGACCCAAACATATGTCATTCAGTTCATAGTTCCATATTGCAAACGATTTCCAATTTTTCTTTAAAAATCAACCACTTTTATTGCGATCACCGGCGTTTCAATTTGAGAATTTTTCAGGCCGTCAATTTGATTCAAGGGTTAACACTCAGCGCCCTGTTTTTTGCACCATGTTTCACTGTTTGAGGACCCAACAATCAGGAGACACAGATGCAGGTTCAGCTCAAGGTCAACGGCAAGCCAACGTCGGTCGACGTTCCCCCAACACATTGCTGGTGCAGGTGCTGCGCGAGCATCTCAAGCTCACCGGCACGCACGTCGGCTGCGACACCTCCCAGTGCGGTGCCTGTACGGTCATCAAGGACGGCCGAGCCATCAAGTCCTGCTCCGTGCTGGCGGCCCAGGTCAGCGGTTCGGAGATCACCACCATCGAGGGCCTGGCCGCCGCCGATGGCGCCATGCATCCGATGCAAGCAGCCTTCAAGGAGTGCCACGGCCTGCAATGCGGCTTCTGCACCCCGGGCATGGTCATGAGCGCGGTCGACCTGTGCAAACACCACTCCAAGGCCGGCGAAGCGGAAGTGCGCGAACTGCTCGAAGGCAACCTGTGCCGCTGCACGGGTTACCAGAACATCGTCAAGGCCGTGCTCAAGGGCAAGGCCGACATGGCTTCGGCCTGAGGAGAACAGAACATGGGTGCATCCGACTTCAGCAACCTGCCGCACATCGGCTCCGCTGTCCGCCGCAAGGAGGACTACCGTTTCCTGACCGGCGCCGGCCAGTACACCGACGACATCACGCAGGCAGCCCAGAGCTATGCCGTGTTCGTGCGCAGCCCGCACGCGCACGCCACCATCAAAAGCATCGACCTGACCCGTGCCAAGGCCATGCCCGGCGTGGTCGAAATCTTCACCGGCAAGGACATCGACGGCAAGATGGGTGGCCTGCCCTGTGGCTGGCTGATCACCAGCACCGACGGCACGCCGATGAAAGAACCGCCCCACCCCATCCTGGCCATCGGCAAGGCTCGGTACGTCGGTGACCAGGTGGCGATGGTGATCGCTGAAACCCTGGAGCAAGCCAAGAACGCGGCTGAGGCCGTCGAGGTGGACTACGAGGTGCTGGACGCGGTTGTCGACATGCGCACAGCTTCCAAGGGCCCCGCCCTGCACGAGGCCGCACCCGACAACCACTGCTACAAGTGGGCCATCGGTGACAAGACCCAGGTGGATGCGGCTTTCGCCAGCGCCGCCCACGTCACCAAACTGGACCTGACCAACAACCGCCTGGTGCCCAACGCGATGGAGCCCCGCGCGGCCATCGGCATGTACAACCGCGCCACCGAGGAGTACACGCTCTACGTCGCCAACCAGAACCCGCACGTCGAGCGCCTGCTGATGACGGCCTTCGTGCTCGGTCTGCCCGAACACAAGGTGCGCGTGATCGCGCCGGACGTCGGCGGCGGCTTCGGCTCCAAGATCTTCCTGTACGCCGAAGACGTGGCGCTCACCTGGGCCGCCAAGCAGATCAACCGCAGCATCAAGTGGACCTGTGAGCGCAGCGAGTCCTTCCTGACCGACGCCCACGGCCGCGACCACATCAGCCACGCCGAGATGGCGATGGACGCAAATGGCAAGTTCCTGGCGATGCGGGTGCACACCGACGCCAACATGGGCGCCTACCTGTCGACCTTCTCGACCGCTGTGCCGACGATCCTGTACGCCACCCTGCTGGCCGGGCAGTACACCTGCCCGCAGATCTACGTCGAAGTCGATGCCTGGTTCACCAACACCGCGCCGGTCGACGCTTACCGCGGCGCCGGGCGCCCCGAAGCGACCTACCTGCTCGAACGCCTGGTCAGCCGCTGCGGCTGGGAGCTGGGGCTGGGCCAGGACGAGATCCGCCAGCGCAACTTCATCAGCAACTGGCCCTACCAGACGCCGGTCGCGCTGCAGTACGACGTGGGCGACTACCTGGGCGCGATGACCAAGGCCAAGGAACTGGCCGAGGTCGCCGGCTTTGAACAGCGCAAGGCGGCCAGCGCCGCCAAGGGTCTGCTCCGTGGCATCGGCTACAGCTCCTACATCGAGGCCTGCGGCATCGCGCCGTCGAACATCGCGGGCGCGCTCGGTGCTCGGGCCGGCCTGTTCGAGTGCGGTGAAGTCCGCGTGCACCCGACCGGCAGTGTGACGGTGTTCACCGGCTCCCACAGCCACGGGCAGGGCCACGAGACCACCTTCGCGCAGGTCGTCGCAGCACGCTTGGGCATCGCGGTCGACGCCGTGGATGTGGTGCACGGCGACACCGGTCGCGTGCCCTTCGGCATGGGCACCTACGGCTCGCGCTCGATCTCGGTCGGTGGCGCCGCCATCATGAAGGCGCTGGACAAGATCGAGACCAAGGCCAAGAAAATCGCGGCCCACCTGATGGAGGCCAGCGACGCCGACGTGGAGTTCGCCAACGGTGAGTTCACCGTCAAGGGCACCGACAAGAAGGTCACCTTCGGCCAGGTGGCGCTGACCGCCTATGTGCCGCACAACTACCCGCTGGACAAGCTGGAGCCGGGCCTGAACGAGACCGCGTTCTACGACCCGACCAACTTCACCTTCCCGGCCGGGACCTACATCTGCGAGGTCGAGATCGACCCGGCCACCGGCAAGACCCGCGTCGACAAGTTCACCGCGGTCGACGACTTCGGCACCATCATCAACCCGATGATCGTCGAAGGCCAGGTGCACGGCGGCATCGTGCAGGGCATCGGTCAGGCCATCCTGGAGAACTGCGTCTACGACAAGGAAACCGGCCAGCTGCTCACCGGCTCGTTCATGGACTACGCCATGCCGCGCGCCGACGACTTCCCCGAGTTCAAGATCGGCACCATCTGCACCCCCTGCACCCACAACCCACTGGGCACCAAGGGCTGCGGCGAGGCCGGCGCCATCGGCTCGCCACCGGCGGTGATCAACGCCGTGCTGGACGCGCTCAAACCACTGGGCGTCAAGGAGTTCGACATGCCCGCGTCCCCGGGCCGTGTCTGGGAAGCCATCCAATCGGCCAAGGCCTGACCGCAGGAGGAACACATGTACGCATTCACACTCGACAAACCCGCGACCCTGGCCGATGCCACGAAGGCAGCCGCCGACGGTGCCAAGCCACTGGCAGGCGGCCAGACCCTGCTGGCTTCGATGAAGCTGCGCCTGTCCGACCCGGGCAACCTGGTCGACCTGGGCGGCGTCAAGGAACTCGCCGGCATCCGCAAGGAAGGCAATGCCCTGGTGATCGGCGCCATGACGCGCCACGTCGACGTGGCCACCAGCGCCGACGTCGCCGCGACCATTCCCGCCCTCACCCACCTGGCCGGCCACATCGGCGACAAGCAGGTGCGCGCCATGGGCACGATGGGCGGATCCGTTGCCAACAACGACCCCTCGGCCTGCTACCCTAGCGCAGTGCTCGGCCTGGGCGCCACGGTGCACACCTCCAAGCGGAAAATCGCCGCCGACGATTTCTTCCAGGGCATGTTCACCACCGCCCTCGACGAGGGCGAACTGATCACCGCGATCAGCTTCCCGGTGCCCAAGAAGGCGGCGTATGTGAAGTTCAACCAGCCTGCCTCGCGTTTCGCGCTGATCGGCGTGTTTGTTGCGCAGACCGACAGCGGCGTGCGCGTGGCCGTGACCGGCGCGGGCAACGGCGTGTTCCGTCACGCCGGACTGGAAGCCGCCCTCAACGCCAGCTTCAGCGCGCAGTCGGCGGCGGTGTAAAGATCGACGCCAGCGAAATCAGCGCCGACATCCACGCCAGCGCGGCCTACCGGGCCAACCTGATCAGCGTACTGACCCAACGCGCTGTGGCCCAGATGGCCTGAGGCCCGGCCGGTTCCGCGAAAGGCCCCGGGTTCTCCGACACGGGGCCTTTTTCTGCGGCAACTCTTCAAACCCACTTCGTATGTCCAGCTTTGCTTCCATCGACGAACTGATCCAGTCCCTGCAGGCCGCCGGCTACTACGCCGACCGCCGCCTGGCCACCGCCGTGTTTCTGGCCCTGAAGCTGCAACGACCGCTGCTGCTCGAAGGCGAGCCCGGCGTCGGCAAGACCGAGCTGGCCAAGGCGTTGTCGGTGGCGCTGGGACGGCAGTTGCTGCGCCTGCAGTGCTACGACGGGCTGGAGCAGCGCGAGGCGCTGTACGAGTGGAACTACGCGGCGCAGCTGCTGCACATGCGCGCGGCCCAGACCAGGCTGGAGGCGGCCCACATCGACGGCGGCAACGATGAGGTGGCCCGCATCGAGCGCGAGGTCTACCAGGAGCGCTACCTGATCCGCCGCCCGCTGCTGGCGGCGCTACAGGCGCCCGAACCCGGCGCGCTGCTGCTGATCGACGAGGTCGACCGCGCCGACGAGCCCTTCGAGGCCTTTCTGCTGGAGTACCTGGGCGAATACCAGGTCAGCATCCCCGAGCTGGGCGCGGTGCGCGCGGCGTTCGCGCCGGTCACCATCCTGACCAGCAACCGCACCCGCGAACTCAACGACGCGGTCAAACGCCGCTGCCTCTACCACTGGCTCGACTACCCGGAGCGCGAGCGCGAACTCGACATCGTGCGGGCCCAGGTGCCGCAGGCGTCTTCAGCCCTGTCGGCGCAGGTCGCCGAGGTCGTGGGTCGGCTGCGCAGCCAGCCCTTCGCCAACGCCTTCCAGCGTTCGCCGGGCATCGCCGAGAGCGTCGAATGGGCCAAGGCCCTGGTGGCGCTGGACACGCTGGCAATCGATCCCGAGGTGCTGGCCGACACGGCGGGCATCCTGTTCAAGCAGCGTGAGGACGTGGCGGCGCTGACACGCGACATGGCCGCAGAGCTGCTCAAGCCGGTCGACGCAGACGCCTGAACACCACAGGATCACGCCATGCAACTCGGTGACGCCCGCAGCGGCAAGCTGGCCGACAACATCGCCGGCTTCGGCCGCGCTCTGCGCCGCGCTGGCGTGCGTGTCGACAGTTCGCGCATCGCGCTCGCCACCGACGCCGCCCTGGCCGTGGGGTTGGAGCGAAAACAGGACGTGAGTGCCGCGATGGAGGCCGTGCTGGTCTCGCGCGAGCAGGACCGGCTGGTGTTCCGAGAGCTGTTTGACACCTATTTCAGAAACCCCGAAATCGCTCAGAAGTTGCTGTCTCAACTGCTGCCCAGCGCCGAAGGTAAGGCCGAGCCGAGCAAACGCCGGCCGCGCGTGCGCGAAGCGCTCTCGCCACAGAAGACCTGGGGCCACCAGGCCAAGCCCAAAGAAGAAGACCAGAAGGTCGAGTTCGACGCCGCGATGACAGCCAGCGCCTTGGACCGCCTCAAGCACGCCGATTTCAACGCGCTCTCGGGCACCGAATACCGGCTGGTCGAGCGGCTGGCGCGCGACATCCGGCTGCCCCTGCCCACCTATGCGGCACGGCGCACCCAGCCCGGCC
This sequence comes from Procambarus virginalis, assembly GCA_020271785.1. Classification (NCBI taxonomy): domain Eukaryota; kingdom Metazoa; phylum Arthropoda; class Malacostraca; order Decapoda; family Cambaridae; genus Procambarus; species Procambarus virginalis. The sequence goes on from WNGS01059688.1 coordinate 17,211, forward strand.
CGGGTGGTGTCCGGCCGCACTGGCAACGCGCGATGCGCCGCGCCGTGCGCCATGGCGGCGAGCTGATGGAACTGCCGCGCCTGCAGCGGCGCCAGCAAGCGCTGCCGCTATTGGTGCTGGTGGATGTGTCCGGCTCGATGGAGCGCTACACCCGCCTGCTGCTGGCCTTCCTGCACGCCGCCACGCGCCACCACCGCCGCCGCGACGTGTTCGCCTTCGGCACCCGCCTGACCGACCTCACGCCCGCCTTCCGCCAGGCCGACACCGACCTCATGCTGGCGCACGCCAGTGCCGCCATCGAAGACTTCGCCGGCGGCACCCAGCTGGGCGCTTCGCTGCAGACCCTAAAACAGCAGCACGCGCGGCGGCTGGTCGGCCGGCGCACGCTGGTGCTGATCGTCACGGACGGACTGGACACCGGCGAACCCAGGGCCCTGGGCGAGGCCCTGGACTGGCTGCGCCATCGCTGTGGCCGCCTGCTCTGGCTCAACCCGCTGCTGCGCTTCGACGGCTACGAGCCGCTGGCGCGCGGCGCCGCCGAACTGCACACCCACGCGCACGGCATGCTGGCTGTGCACAACCTCAGCTCGCTCGAAGACCTGGCCGGCAGCATCGCCGCCCTGCTGCGGCGCTGAACCCGATTCAACCAGACAGAGAAAAAGGAAAAACACCATGGAAATGCAAGGCAATCGGTCGCTCGCCATCACCCAGCAACAGGCCTGGGACGCCCTCAACGACCCCGAAATCCTCAAGGTCTGCATCCCTGGCTGCGACAAAGTCGAGCCCACTGGCGAGAACCAGTATGCGGTCGGCATGGCGGTCAAGATCGGCCCGGTGTCAGCCAAGTTCGCCGGCAAGATCCTGCTCTCGGACATCGTGCCGCCACAGTCCTACAAGATCAACTTCGAAGGCCAGGGCGGTGTCGCCGGCTTTGGCAAAGGCTCCTCCGAAGTGAAGCTCACC
>WNGS01059691.1:0-17742 GCA_020271785.1 Procambarus virginalis
CACTTGCCTCCAGCAGATGACAACAAATTCATTCCGTGTTGTCTGGTGCATCCAGTTATAAATTATAATAATGGTCAGCGCCTATAAGTATACCAACATCTGTGAGCAGTCAGAATATATTTTGTAATCTGCTAGCCTCATGCGGTTTCGTTTAAGATACCTCGCAGTGCGAGCTAGTCCTGTGACCTGCAGGTCTGAAGGCAGTTTATCAACTACTACCGCTTGTATTGGACTAGTAGAAGATCCAAGTCTCACTAATACCTTGACTACTTGGCATTCACGAGGTCCACTATTAGTCAAGAACCCAGAAATGTTCAGTCTCACACTTTTGGCAGTTTTAATTTTAACTGCTCCACTAATTGTTGCGTGATAAAGGTTTTCTGTGATCCCTGATCAAAGAGACCTCTAGTGTTGACTCTAGATTTCTTGTCTATTAGCTTAAGTTGAGCTGTAGGCAGAGTGGTATTATTGCCTGCCTCAGTAGCAAGTACACTTATTTCCTGATGTACTTTGCAATATTGTACTGTGGTAGAATTCATAGAATTCTTCCCAGGTGTCACAGATTGGGTAGAAATTGTTCTACATAAGGCATAATGATGTACACCTTTGTGGCATCTACTGCATAAACGTAGCTGCACAACACATTTACTGGGTTCATGAGAACCCATGCACTTGGTGCATCTGTGTAATTCTGAAGTTGTTTAATCCTGGTGTTAAAGTTAGGATAAACCGTACATTTGTAGGTGAGATGTTCTTGATCGCAGAACAAGCACCTTCTCTCTCTGACTGAATTTGTCTCTTTAGTAGATACATCAGTTGCAGTGTCAGAGGGAGATACAGTATAATACCTACACTACTACTCCCCTTTCCAGTGGATGGAGTAGTCTTAGGCTTAGATTTATTGGATTTATTCAAAGTCAATTTAGGTTTGACTGAGATGTCAATGTTAGGTAATTTAGACTCAGGTTTAATCTTATCATGAGTCTTCAACCTGTTAACTGTTATTCTCAGTCCCTCGAATATTTGCTCGAGAGTGAGAAACTCAGTTTTATAATGTGAACATATTTCTGCTAGGATAATTTGAGGTAATTTCCTCTGCAAAAGTAACTTGATTGACCATTCTGAAGCTGGTACATCAACTTTAGTACCTAAGGCCTTCACTAGAGACTCTGCTTCTAGCCTGAAGCTTTGAAGTGAGTCTGGTCTGTTACTTGGTGCATTCAGATCTAGCAATTGGTAATAAAGGTTAGCTATACTTAACTCCTGATTGCAATAATTCAACTTCAGCAGTTTGATAGCTTCCACATAATTACTCTCAGTGAGAGCTAAGTTATTTATAACCTTTTTAGCTTCCCCTTTGAGAAGACTAATCAGGTATGAAAATTTAGAAATTGGGTCAAGATAAGACCTGTTATGGATATGAACTTCAAATAAAGTCCAAAATGTGTCCCAATTTTCTTCATCCAGTCCTGCAAATGTAGGTAAGTCTAAAGTAGGTAGACGAACCTCAGGTGATTGATTACTGGATTGAGACATAGTAGAATTTGTATTGGATTGATGGTTTACTATACTGGATAGTACATCAAATTTATCTTGAGTCTCATCTTCGTGTTGTGAAATATTTGCTACAATTTGATCTAATTCCTCTAGATCAGTTTCAGTAGCATTCAGTGAGTTAAGATAAGACTGACTTGCTGATTTAACTTGATCAAACTTAAGATTAGCTACTCTCACTGATGATTTTAGTAGATAGTAATCAATGGGAGTTGCCTTGGACAAGTCATCAGACTTATTGATTAGTCTAGTTAAATGGCCTTTGAGGCCAATATAGGTTCTTCTTAATTGCTCAGGAGTAGCCATGTTAGCTTTAAGTCCAAATTTCATAGGACTTGATTGAATATTACTAATGAAGCTGGGAAATTTGTTCATTAGTTGATAATTAATATTGAGTATAGCCTGAGTTCTGGCTAAATTAAACTCTACCTCACTTTGAGGTTAAATGCCCTACCTAACAAGTATATAGCTAAAGATTTTGAGTGGTGTCTGCATGTCACCATTAACTTTCGTCCGGCTAGCTCATCTTATCACCATTAGATGTAATGGTGATCATACAGCAACACTCAAAACCACACACAAAAATAATGAATACACAAATAATTGATATGGGAGCACTCTAATCAGAGTTACTGTAATGTTGAATCCCACCCTTGCTAGGGTCAGCACAAAAATATATAATGTATGTACTACTCATTAGTACAGGACTAATTGTAAGAATTTCTTGGATTGTATCCAGTTCTAAGAGACCAAAATGTTGTTTTGATTTCTGAGAACGGATACAGTTTAATGGTAATTGGTATGTAACCAGTTCGATAAGACCAAATGTTGTTTCAGTCTGAGAACTGATATGGATTAATTGATTAGTAATCATCAGGTTCAAAAAGGACCAAAATGTTGTTTTGGTGCTTGAGAACCGATATAGTGAAATATTAATTGGTATCCGGTTCGAAGAGACCAAAATGTTGTTTTGGTGCTCGAGAACCGATATAATGAAATATTAATTGGTATCCGGTTCGAAGGACCATAATGTTGGGTATCTGGGGCTTGAACTCAGAAAATAAATTGTTTAATTGTTATATTAAAATAAATCGAAGGACCACTCGCTTTTGAGAAAAGAGGGAAAACAAATAAAATTGATCATTAGAATGACACCAGAGAACCAGTGTCTATGGATAATTATTCAATGGATATTCACTTGAAAATAATGAAGACTGTAATTATTAATTAAAGTCAAAGCCTCAAATATCAACATTGGGGGGTTATTTCTAGAAGTTCATATATATCTAGGAACCAGTGTGGTTCGTCACTAGTTCATTATGGTAAATCTAACTACAATATGCAAATATATGGTAACAAATTATATTCATTTAAGCTCATATTAATTATAGAAGCAATAATTAAATTGAATAAATTTATAAGAAAAATGGGTCTTAGCTGTAAGACGATTTCTAACGCCAGTTCATCACTCGTCCTCGTGATCACAGAATCCCCATAGAGAAATGACTCGAGGTAAATAACACGATCGATGAGAATCTTGCTGGCGTCTCAAATACACGCTGTAATACAAGAAATATAAAGTAGCAATTGACTAGGCTACAAAATTGTGCTCATATATTCATGAAGCTGAACTGAGTAATAAATATTACTAACGTTTGATGGTTATTAATTTCTCATCCTAACGACAAACTACTCACTAAGGCTCTAAACTACTCTGATGCATCCGATTAGAAAGAAAACCTGTGAGCGTAACCGAGTACTAAGGTTTGCCGAGAGGAGCGTCTGCTGGACTCAGTGTTCACTGCTGTGCACACTTATTCACGGCCCGGATGGTAATTGTAGACGCTGGGTTCACTATTGAGGCACTAGAGAACACTGGCAAGTAAATTCCACTTATTAACTGAGTGTCGACGTAATTCTTATCGACAAGAATTCTCAATTATGCCACGTGCTTCACCACGCTGTCTCGTGCGTGTGCCTTGTTGATGTAGTAATGGCGTAATGGCGTCTCCCTCTCCCCGCTCTCGCATTCACCACGGAAATTATTAAACACAAACTATTCTTTCCCGCGTACTTATGGAGGAAAATGCGATAATATGAACTGGGTTGAAATTTTAGGGAATTAATAATTATAATATTCTCGATAAATAATCTCTAGCGAGAAATGGAGATAATATTTATACTTCTCCAGAGCATTCGATCGTAACAGAATAAAAACTGTTACTGAATAATTTCAATTAATAACTCTTGATTCACATTATCAGGAGTAATATTATCAGCAATATGCTCAGATTAATTAATATTAACACTATGGTTAGTGGTGTTAAGAGCTACTGCAATTAATAGGTTAATAGTAATTTATCATAATAATAATGGATGATAAGTGTTGGAAATTTCCAACATCTGCTTCAGTACTCCTACAATGACCAGCTTCAGACTCCTACAGTGATCAACTTCAGTACTCCTATAATGATCAGCTTCAGTACTCCTACAATGATCAGCTTCAGTACTCCTACAATGATCAGCTTCAGTACTCCTACAGTGATCCATTTCAGTATTCCTTCAATGATCAGCTTCAGTACTCCTACAATGATCAGCTTCAGGACCCCTATAATGATCAGCTTCAGCACTCCTACAATGATCAGCTTCAGTACCCCTACAATTATCAGCTTCAATACTCCTACAATGATGCGTCTCAGTACTCCTACAATTATCGGCTTTGCTATTCCTACAGTAATCAGCTTATGTATACTCATACTATGACCAGCTTCAGTACTCCTGAAATGATCAGCTTCAGTACTCCTGAAATGATCAGCTTCAGTTCTCCTACAACTATCAGCTTCAGCACACATACAATGAGTTTCTGTACTCCTACAATGATCATCTTTAATATTCCTACAATGATCAGCTTCAATACTCCTTCAATGATCAGCTTCAATACTCCTACAATGATCTGTGTCAGTGCTCCTACAATGATCAGCTTCAGTACTCCTACAATGATCTGTGTCAGTACTCCTACAATGATCAGCTTCAGTACTCCTACAATGATCAGCTTCAGTACTCCTACAGTGATCCATTTCAGAACTCCTTCAATGACCAGCTTCAGTACTCCTACAATGATCACCTTCAGTACCCCTACAACAGCTTCAGTACTCCTATAATGATCAGCTTCAGTACTCCTGCACTGATCAGCTTCAGTACTTCTACAATGATCAGCTCCAGTTCTCCTACAATGATCAGCTTCAGTACTAGTACAAAGATCAGCTTCAGTACTCCTTCAATGATCAGCTTCAATACTCAAACAATGATCAGTTTCAGCACTCCTACAATGACCAGTTTCAGTACACTTACAATGATCAGCTTCAGTACTCCTGAAATGATCAGCTTCAGTACTCCTGAAATGATCAGCTTCAGTACTCCTGAAATGATCAGCTTCAGTACTCCTGAAATGATCAGCTTCAGTACTTTTACAATGATCAGCTTCAATACTCCTACAATAATCATCTTCAATATTTCTACAATGACTAGTTTCATTACTCCTACAATGATCCGTTTCAGTACTCCTACAATGATCAGCTTCAGTACTCCTACAATGACGAGGTTAAATATTCCTACAATGATCAGCTTCAGTACTCCTACAATGATCTGCTTCAGTACTCATACAATTATCAACTTCAGTACACATACAATGATTAGTTTCATAACTCCTACAATGATCAGCTTCAGTACTCCTACAATGATCAGCTTCAATACTCCTACAATGACCAGCTTCAGTACTCCTACAATGATCTGCTTCAGTTCTTCTACAATTATCAGCTTCAGTACACATACAATGATCAGTTTCTGTACTCCTACAATGATCATCTTCAAAATTCCTACAATGATCAGCTTCAGTACTGCTACAATGATCTGTTTCAGTACTCCTACAATGATCAGCTTCAGTACACCTACAATGACCAGTTTCAGTTCTCCTACAATGATCTGTTTCAATACTCCTACAATGATCAGCCTCAGAACTCCTACAATGATCTGTTCCTGTACTCCTACTATGATCATCTTCAGTACTCCTACAATGATCAGCTTCAGTACCCATACAATGATCAGCTTCAATACTCCTACAATGATCAGTCTCAGTACTCCTACAATGATCAGCTTTGGTATTCCTACAGTTATCAGCATCTGTACTGCTACTATGAACAGGTTCAGTACACCTACAATGACTAGCTTCAGTCCTCCTACAGTGTTCAGCTTCAGTACTCCTACAATGATCCGCTTCAGTACTCCTACAATGATCAACTTCGGTACCCCTACAAAGATCAGCTTCAGTGCACCTACAATGATCAGCGTCAGTAATCCTACAATAATCGTCTTCAAGATTTCTACAATGATCAGCTTCACGACTCCTACAATGATCCGTTTCAGTATTCCTACAATGATCTGCTTCAGTACTCTTACAATGATCAGCTTCAGTACTCCTACAATGATCAGCTTCAGTACCCCTACAATGATCAGCTTCAGTACTCCTACAATGATCAGCTTCAGTACTCCCACAACGATCTGCTTCAATACTCCTACAATGATATGTGTCAGTTCCCTACAATGATCAGTTTCAATACCCCTACAATGATCAGCTTCAGTACCCCTACAATGATCAGCTTCAGTACTCCTACTATGATCAGCTTTTCTACCCCTATAATGATCAGCTTCATAATTCCTACAATGACCACCTTCAGTACTCCTGCAATGATCAGCTTCAGTACTCTTACAATGATCAGCTTCAGTGCTTTTGCAGTGATCAGCTTCAGTACTCCTACAATGATCAGCTTCAGTACTCCTACAATGATCATTTTCAGTACTCCTACAATGATCAGCTTCTGTTCTCCTATAATGATCTGCTTCAGTACTCCTACAATGACCAGCTTTGGTACTCCTGCACTGATCCGCTTCAGTACTCCTACAATAATCAACTTCATTACCCTTATAAAGATCAGCTTCAGTGCACCTACAATGATCAGCTTCAGTACCCCTACAAAGATCAGCATCAGTGCACCTACAGTGATCAGCTTCAGTACTCCTTTAATAATCTTCAATATTTCTACAGTGTACAGCTTCAGTACTCCTACAATGACCAGTATCAGTACTCCTACAATGATCAGCTTCAGTACTCTTACACTGATCAGTTCAGTACTCCTACAATAATCATCTTCAATATTTCTACAAAGATCAGCTTCAGTACACCTACAATGATCTGTTTCAGTACTCCTACAATGATCAGCTTCAGTACTCCTACAATGATCATCTATAGAACGCCAACAATAATCAGCTTCTTTACATTTTTAATATCTATTTATTTATATGTATACAAGAAGGTACATTGGGATTGTGTGGATACATAGCATAGTAATTACATTCTTGTAAAGCCCCTGGTACGAGCAGCGTTTCGGGCCGCATTCTGTACTAATACAATGATCACCTTCGGTACTCCTACAATGATCAGCTTCAGTACACCAACAATGATCAGTTTCAGTACTCCTATAATGATCATCTTCATTATTCCTACAGTGATCAGCTTCAGTACTCGTACAATGATCCGTTTCAGTACTCCCACAATGATCTGTTTCAATACTCCTACAATGATCAGTCTCAGTACTCCTACAATGATCCGTTTCAATACTCCTACAATGATCAGCTTCAGTACTCCTACAATGATCAGCTTCAGTACTCTTACAATGATCTGCTTCAGTACTCCTACAATGATCAGCTTCAGTACTCCTACAATGATCCGCTTCAGTACTCCTACAATGATCAACTTCACTACCCCTACAAAAATCAGCTTCAGTACTCCTACAATGATCAGCTTCAATACCCCTATAATGATCAGCTTCAATACTCCTACAATGATCAGTCTCAGTACTCCTACAATGATCGGCATTGGTATTCCTACAGTGATCAGCTTCTGTATACTCATACTCTGACCAGCTTCAGTACACCTACAACGATCAGCTTCAGTACACCTGAAATGATCAGCTTCAGTACTCCTAAAATGATCAGCTTCAGTACGCCTGAAATGATCCACTTCAGCACTTCTACAATGATCAACTTCAGTACCCCTATAGTGATCAGCTTCAGTACTCCTACAATAATCATCTTCAATATTTCTACAATGACCAGCTACAGTACTCCTACAATGATCCGTTTCAGTACTCCTACAATGATCACCTTCAGTACTCCTACAATGACCAGCTTCAGTACTCCTATAATGACCAGCCTCAATACTCCTACAATGATCGGCTATAGTACTCCAACAATAATCAGCTTCTGTACTCCTACAATGACAAGCTTCGGTACTCATACAATGATCAGCTTCAGTACTCTTACAATGATCAGCTTCAGTACTCCTACAATGATCAGCTTCAATACTCCTACAATGATCTGCTTCAGCACTCCTACAATGATCAGCTTCAGTACACCTGCAATGACCAATTTCAGTACTCCTACAATGATCATCTTCAATACTCCTACAAAGATCAGCTCTCGTACAATGATCCGTTTCAGTACTCCTACAATGATCTGTTTCAACACTCCTACAATGATCAGCCTCAGAACTCCTACAATGATCTGTTTATGTACTCCTACTTTGATGAGCTTCAGTACTCCTACAATGATCAGCTTCAGTACCCATACAATGATCAGCTTTAATACTCCTACAATGATCAGCTTCAATACTCCTACAATAATCAGTTTCAGTACCCCTACAATGATCAGCTTCAGTACTCCTACAATGATCAGCTTTGGTACTCCTACAGTGATAATCTTCAGCACTCCTACAATTATCAGCTTCAGTACTGCTACAATGATCAGCTTCAGTATTCCTACAATGATCCGTTTCAGTACTCCTTCAATGATCAGCTTCAGTACTCCTACAATGATCAGCTTCAGTATTCCTACAATGATCCGTTTCAGTACTCCTTCAATGATCAGCTTCAGTACTCCTACAATGATCAGCTTCAGTACTCCGACAATGATCAGCTTCAATACTATTACAATGGTCAGCTTAATACTCCTACAGTGATCAGCTTCAGTACTTCTACAATGACCAGCTCCAGTACTCCTACAATGATCAGCTTTAGTTCTCCTACAATGATCAACTTCCGTACTCCTACAATGACCGATCAGCTTCAGTACTCCTACAATGATCAGCTTCAGTACTCCTACAATGATCAGCTTCAGTACACCTACAATGATCAGCTTCAATACTCTTAGAATTATTCGCTTTAGTACTCCTACAATGATCAGTTTCAGTACTCCTACACTGATCAGCTTCAGTATTACTACAATGACCGATCAGCTTCAGTACTCTTACAATGATCAGCTTTAGTACTCCTACAATGTTCTGCTTCAGTACTCCTACAATGATCCGTTTCAGTACTCCTTCAATGATCAGCTTCAGTACTCCTACAATGATCAGCTTCAGTACCAATACAATGATCAGCTTCAATACCCCTACAATGATCTGTCTCAGTACTCCTACAATGATCAGCTTTGGTACACCTACAATGATCAGCTTCAGTACACCTACAATGATCCGCTTCAGTACTCCTAGAATGAACAACTTCAGTACCCCTGCAAAGATCAGCTTCAGTGCACCTACAATGATCAGCTTCAGTACCCCTACAATGATCTGTTTCAGGTCTCCTACAATGTTCAGCTTCAGTACTCCTACAATGATCTGTTTCAGTACTCCTACAATGATCAGCTTCAGTACTCCTACAATGATCAGCTTCAGTACTCCTACAATGATCTGCTTCAGTACTCCTACAATGATCTGTTTCAGTACTCCTACAATGATCAGCTTCAGTACTCCTACAATGATCTGCTTCAGTACTCCTACAATGATCCGTTTCAGTACTCCTTCAATAATCAGCTTCAGTACTCTTACAATGATCCGCTTCAGTACTCCTAGAATGAACAACTTCATTACTCCTACAATGATCAGCTTCAGTACTCCTACAATGATCTGTTTCAGTACTCCTACAATGATCATCCATAATATTGCTACAGTGATGAGCTTCAGTTCTCCTACAATGACCAGCTTCAGTACACCAACAATGATCAGCTTCAGTACTCCTACAATGATCAGTTTCAGTACTCAAACAATGATAAGCTTCAGTACCCCTACAGAGACCAGCTTCAGTACCCCTAAAATGATCAGTTTCAGTACTTCTACAATGATCAGCTTAAGTACTCCCACAGTGATCAGCTTCAGTATTTCTACAATGATCAGCTTCAGTACTCCTACAATGATCAGCTTTAGTACTTCTACAATGATCAGCTTCAGTACTCCTACAATGATCAGCTTCAGTACTTCTACAATGATCAGTTTCAGTACTCCTACAATGATCAGCTTCAGAACTTCTACAATGATCTGCTTCAGTACTTCTACAATGATCAGCTATAGTACTTCTACAATAATCAGCTTCAGTACCCCTACAACAATCACCATCAGTACTCCTAGAATGATCAGCTTCAGTACTCATACAATGATTAGCTTTAGTTCTCCTACAATAATGTCCTTACACTCCATTGAGCTCCGTTCTCTTGCTACACCATAACTCACAGACTTCACAGTGTTTATTTAGAGACACTTTGCCATCTGTTTCATGTACCTTAGAATAGTTGTTGAATATTTGTGACTCAATCTAGAGCGCTGCGTTTGTCACCTAAGGTTTGACTTCATGCGGCTATTCCTTCCATTAAGAAATCCCAACACTCAGAGGACTTTCACTGGTGATTGTTACACGATTGATTGTTACAGTCGTGACTGCATGATTGTTCACTTGCAGACGTCTCTTTTTTATCTACCCTTACCCCTGTGGGGACTCCGGCATGTTAAATTGTTTATAGCACTAAACAGTATGAAGAAAACTCATGTTGCGCAGATACGCCTTTTCCCTTAATATTTTCACTACGATTCCCTGCTACTACTTTGTTTATGGACTAGTTGAGGTCTGCTGATAGGTTTGAATTGTGGGAACAGACCTGTGCGATTTATATTTATTTAATTTATATGAATTTATATTGAATTTATATTTACATTAATTTATATATTTCGATAGCAATTGATCCTTACACATTATGATCAATCGATCCTTACACATTATGGGGGGGGATTATATTAAATTTATATATATGCAGCCAATCAAACTACAGTATTAACTACATATATTAGCATACATTGAGGAGGTTCCTTATCTTATTATACAGCAGGCTAGTCCACCAGGTATAACTAGGATGTAGACACCAAATTATCCTCTTTGAGGCAGCTTCCATCACCCAGTAACTGATGCATCGTCTTGCTTCCTCTTCTTGTTCCTGTCAAAGGGCGCTAGCTGTAAAGTCAGAATCCTAATATATGACAGCTATATCAGAGAAAACACTGTATATTATATATGATAAGAACCAAGGCTTAATAACCTTTAGTATGAGGCGAGTTCGCATTCTAACCGGTTCGCCCAATATCTACCTAACATTAATGGCCAAAAATGATTAGATAAACGGGTTTCGGTAGAACACTTCCCTAGATTATGTTGACAGCGTGTTGATGATGGAAGACCTCCCTGTGCCTCTGGTCTTAACAACAATGGCTGACTCCCTCACTCACTCTACTGGCCTACTTTGTCCAGATATCAGTAACTGATAGAAGGGTCACATTTACTTTATTTTGATACTGATAATTAAGTTAATTCATTTGAGATGTTTTTATGATGGTAAAAGTCCAAAGACTAATGTATTTAAGAATAATTCCCAATAAATAGTTGGTGAATTTATAATAGTTTTTTTTTTTTTTGTTTTTTTTAAATATGAGGTACATCTGCATTAGTGCAGCTACCCTAGACTATATGAAGTGGAGTACAGTGTGTCAAAAAAAAGATGACTAGGTGATGCTAAAAAATCCCCATCACACAGGATGGTTAGTCATACAGAGGCATGTGATAAGCAGTCTGCACTGGCAGACTCCAGATGCATTTTGAGGATATCATCAACAAAAGATTGAATAAGGTAGCAGTGGTAATACAAGACCCCATCTCACAGGATGGTTAGTCATACAGGGCCCTATGTTTAGTAGCCTGCACTAGCAAATTTTGGGTACACTGTGAGGATATCTTCAAGAATACGAGAGTGAATAAAGTAATTGCAAAGCTCCAGGTACCTCATGCCAACTGGTCTGAAAGGTCTAATAACTGGGCATTCAGTGATGTAATGCGGGAGATCGTGCCGTAGTTCCTGCTCACAGAGTTTGCAACTGGAGTGCTCAGGATTGGGAGATCCGTCACCTGCAGCCACCTGCCACAGGTAACGGTAACCCAACCTGATCCTTGCAACCACTGTGTCGCACAGTGGTGGAGTTTAACCCAAGCAAATGTAATGTAATGAAGATAGGGGTAGGAAGCAGGAGACCAGATACAAGGTATCATTTGGGAGATGAAATACTTCAAGAGTCAGAGAGAGAGAAAGACCTGGGGGTTGATATCACGCCAGACCTGTCCCCTGAAGCTCATATCAAGAGGATAACATCAGCAGCATATGCCAGGTTGGCTAACATAAGAACGGCCTTTAGAAACTTGTGTAAGGAATCTTTCAGAACATTATATACCACATATGTCAGACCAATCCTGGAGTATGCGGCTCCAGCATGGAGTCCCTATCTAGTCAAGCATAAGACTAAACTGGAAAAGGTTCAAAGGTTTGCCACCAGACTAGTACCCGAGCTGAGAGGTATGAGCTACGAGGAGCGACTGCAGGAATTAAACCTCACTTCGTTGGAAGACAGAAGAGTTAGGGGGGACATGATCACCACATTCAAGATTCTCAGGGGAATCGACAGGGTTGATAAAGACAGGCTGTTTAACACAAGGGGCACACGCACTAGGGGACACAGGTGGAAGCTGAGTGCCCAAATGAGCCACAGAGATATTAGAAAGAACTTTTTTAGTGTCAGAGTGGTTGACAAATGGAATGCATTAGGAAGCGATGTGGTGGAGGCTGACTCCATACACAGTTTCAAATGTAGATATGATAGAGCCCATTAGGCTCAGGAAACTGTACACCTGTTGATTGACGGTTGAGAGGCGGGACCAAAGAGCCAGAGCTCAACCCCGCAAGCACAACTAGGTGAGTACAACTAGGTGAGTACAGTCTAGTGGACGTTTTGTGCTGCCCATAGATGTAGGTTCAGATCTGAACAAATCATAGCTTTTTATACTAGTACTTTCAGGTCGTTGGGAGTCAGTAAGTTCTTTCCTATCAGATCTGAATGCTGGACTAATACAGTTTTGACAGCAGAGATGGGGATACCTAGATCTAATTCAACTTCAAACTTGTTACACGCTAATTTGGCTGCAATGTCTGTCTCATTATGATGGGTTATATTTATGTGTGAAGGGATCCATACAAAGGAAATTCGAGACCCTTTACTCTGTGCATCAATTAGGTCATTTATAATTGGGAGTATGAGGTTCTTGCTATCGATCTTCCAAGAGAAGTTTCGATGCTTGAAGAGCAGACTTTGAATCACAGAATATTATCCTCCTCCAATGTTTTTTAATGTACTGATAGTTAAGTGTAATGCTGCTAGTTCAGCTTGTGTGGAGGTCAGCCAGTGAATGTATAGTATGTGGCAATGATATCCCGTTTTCTATTGACAGAAAACTCCACTACAAGCTACATTTCTATGGGTAACTTGTTTATACAACGGCAGCAATATTATCTGCCTGTTGAATGTGATATTATTAAATGGTGTCGGGTTTTCCGACATGAATTTTCTGTTACATTTTTAATTCTGTATATAATGTATCATGACACCATCCATTGAGACAAACTTATAAAATCCAATTTAAAAATTATGACATATTATTACAGTCATTGAAGCTCTCATAATTATACAAATGCCCAAAATTTCCCATTGATGGTTACATAGACTAACCAAAAACTTAGACTGATCACTTCTCTTGGATGCCTACCCGCATTGTTCCCCTTCATGGATGCTGTCATGTTGTGGTCAGCGGGCTCGTGCATTTGTCCTCCTCGCACAGGAGCGGGGGGCTTTTACTCCCTCTCTCTCCTGCCTACGACCCGTCCGACTGACTTGTCACGCAGTGTTGACGACAGCATTACCTGGAGTTCAGTGTGATGCTCGACCGACTACGATACCTTGCAACATACGATACCTTAACATTCTAAACACAACAAAAAGAAGAAAATACAGAATGCAAAAAAAATAAAGACATTTTTTATTTCAAAAGATAAAGTAATCATCGACTCATAAATTTCCAGAAAGGTATGAATATCTATTATCACATATATGAAAGCATATATGTGAAACTCATCCCATAATCCAATCAAACCCATGAAGGGCTCTAAATATCTTAAGTTGTAGCATACGTCCTTATTAATATGTAAATCAGAGACAGCACCCCAAACTTAATTCCTCAAATATTTTCTCTTCATGGCACAAACGGATATATTAATTTACAGAATGAGGCGAGGGATGGGAGGAGTGGTAGTCGTCGTGATGGTGTTGGGGCCCTGGTGCTAGTGAAAGCTGAAGGGAAGACGGAGGCTGAGCTGCTCGAGGCCACGGTGGAGGTGCACCTGAAGCAGGGTCCTATCTTCGCTGCCAGGGAGGAGGCCGGAGAGGGAAGGTACTTCTACAGCTTCAGGGCATCCCCTACGCCCAGCCTCCTGTCGGTGACCTCCGGTTCAGAGTGAGAAATTAAACTGCAGAACTACACTAAAATGTTTTACCGGCTTTCACTTGTTTACTGTTTAGACATGTGCATTCGTAGAATGTTTCTTAATAATAAAAGTAATAGCTATATAACGTGATCTTGAAAAATATGATAAGGACATCCTCTCTTCCTTGCACAGGACCCAGTGCCTGCTGAAGGATGGTCGCAGCCCAGGAATGGTTCACTGGATCCCACCGTCTGTCCTCAACTCTCTTACGAGAGCCTCTTACAAAGCCAGGAGGAAATAATAGGGAGTGAAGACTGCCTCTATCTTACTGTGCATACGCCAAATGTACGTTAAGTTTTTCAG
The DNA here is from genome assembly GCA_020271785.1 of Procambarus virginalis. Classification (NCBI taxonomy): domain Eukaryota; kingdom Metazoa; phylum Arthropoda; class Malacostraca; order Decapoda; family Cambaridae; genus Procambarus; species Procambarus virginalis. The sequence goes on from WNGS01059691.1 coordinate 14,653, forward strand.
TTTAAGCCGAGCATTATTACAACATGCATGAATTCTTTGGTATGCGCCAGGCAGCGCAAGCATATTGTTAACAATAATCGGTTAAAATAACATATATGACCTTTTCTTGTTAATTTGTTTACATTTGGTAAAATATTCCAGTTCGTGTAGGTGCTACACTGAGATGTTTACCCCGCTTCTCGGTTTATATATACTGAAAAGTTTACTTTAGTAATGGACAAAAATGTACTTGTAGTTGGTTTGTAACGACCCCGTGTTGGCGTTAATAACTCCTGCGATTGAGAGACCTGAAGCCCAACACCACTTGTATGATACAGCACAGTTGTAGAGATCGTAATACAGAATGGATATAAGGTTTTATATATTTTGGACAGTAAGCATGGAAGGTTAAGTTCATCAAGGTTTTAAGTTTCTTCCTTAAGAAGAGGCGAACAGTCTACTTCCAAGAAAGGTGCGGAGAAGAAATGACTGGGGTGGAAAAGAAATGAGAGGAGACTAAAAGAGAGAAATGACTGGGATGAACACATGGATGAAAGGGCTTAAGAAGGTCGATATATGCAGCTAAAAAATTATCAAGCCAAGGAGGATCACGAAATATTATATTAATTAGGACCTTACCTTACCTTGAGGTGTTTTTCGGAACTTAGCGTCCCCGTGGCCCGGTCGTCGACCAGGCCTCCTCGTTATTGGACTGGTCACTAGGCTGTTTGACGTGGCTGCTCACAGCCTGACGTATGAATCACAGCCTGGTTGATCAGGTATCCTTTGGAGGTGCTTACCCAGTTCTCTCTTGAACACTGTGAGGGATCGGCCAGTTATGCCCCTTATGTGTAATGGTAGCTTGTTGAACAGCCTGGGGCCTCTGATGTTGATAGAGTTCTCCCTCAGAGTACCTGTTACACCTCTGCTTTCCAATAGAGATATTCTGGACATCCCGCCATGCCTTCTGGTCTCATGTGATGTTATTTCTGTGTGCAGGTTTGGAACCAGCCCCTCTACTATTTTCTACAAATAAATATTATGAAACTCTCCCGCCTGCGCCCAGAGAAAATTTAGGCTCTTTAGTCGATCCCAGTAGTTTAGATGTTTTACTGAGTGGACTCTAGCTGTAGGGGATCTCTGCACACTCTCCAGGTCAGTAATTTCTCCAGCTTTGAAAGGGGCTGTCATTGTGCAGCAGTACTCCACTCAAGAGAGCACAAGCGTCTTGAAAAGTATCATCATCAGTATAGCATCTCTAGTGTGAAAGGTTCTTGTTATCCAACGTCATTTTTCTTGCAGTTGTGATGGCTACTTTATTGTGTTCTTTAGAGATAAGGTCTTCGGACATGAGTACACCCAAATCCTTTACATTGCATTTTCGTTCTATGTTATGATTTGACTGAGTTTCGTACGTGGTTTCTGTTTTTATATTTTAATTTTTCCATTGCGCATGAGCTGGAACTTATCTTCGTTAAACCACCATACTATATTCTGTAGCCCATAGAAAGACTTGATTTACATCTGATTGGAGATTTGCCGTGTCCTCTATGTTGTCTACTCTTATGAAAATCCTAGTGTCATCTGCAAAGGATGATACAGTACTATAGATTGTGTCCTTGTCTATGTCGGAAATGAGGATGAGAAAAGTACTGGAGCAAGCACAGTACCCTGAGGGACTGAGCTCTTCAAGGTTGATAGACCTGATTTTATTTTGTTGACTATTGCACATTGGGTTCTGTTAGTCAGGAAATTGTAGATCCATCTGCCTATTTTTCCGGTAATTCATTTTGAACGCATTTTATGTGCAATAACACCATGGTTACATTTGTCGAAGGCTTTTGCAAAATCTGTGTAAATTACATCAGCGTTTGTTTGTCTTCCAAGGCATCTAATGCCACTATGACAAGGAATGTCATAGTGGTCCTGTAACTGTGACAGGCAAGAGCGCACTGTTCTGTAGCCATTTTGTCCAGGGTTATGGAGATGCTGTGATTCCATGTATTTTGTGTATTCCATGTATTCTAGGACAAGATTCTTGATTTAGAATATAAATAGGTAAGTATTTGATCTAATATTGCATTGCAGATGTGCGTAACTAGTAAACAAAAATACCATCGACAAGCGAACTAGCATGTTCCAGCATAGGCTGGCCAAGATCATGAGTGAGGGTAATAAAGGCAATTAATAGGTGCTGCCTCGCATGGACCAAACCATCTGCAGAATGCTATTTTCTTATGATGGTCTCGTGTCCGAAGCACATGATACATCAGTCTTGTCTGGGTAATATGACTGAAGAACGGAATCGGCAAGTCAGTGTAGTACAGTTTGGAGAGTGCACCGAGGTATGAGAGAGCCGTGTGCTTGTCAGTCACCAGCAGTTAACCAGCTGGCGAAGATAACATGAACTATTGATTCAGTACCTGCAGAAAAAAACGGTATAAGTGAAGTAGAAGGCTGTAGGCATAGAGCCTTGCCTAGCAGGACAAGTGCAAGCCCACGTCTTGGTGTAGGCTTTGGTATTGCTGACTCTGGGCTGGACTGGCCTTTGGAAATGGGCATCGTGTGTGTGTGTTTGCTTCCATCCACAGATACAGTACCTGACAAAGGTGTGAGTCGCCCAGCTCGAGCCAGCGTGTACTTATGGCATTAAAAAAATAATTGTCTTGTGGGTGAAATATGAGGGATTGTAGTCCCAGAAAGTATTCTTGAAGCTCTGGCCTTGCTCTAACATGAAGGGTACTCTCTACTACCCTCACGGGTATGATCCCATAATCCCTGTGATAGAATATGCACTAATACCAGTAAGTATTGAAGAGAGGGACACAACACAGATATGGACAAATTTGTGGAACCAATTACCGCGTAACGTGGTGGAGGTGGGGTCCCTCGATTGATTCAAGCGCGGGTTGGACAAGTATATGAGTGGGATTGGGTGGTTATAAATAGGAGCTGCCTCGTATGGGCCAGTGGGCCTTCTGCAGTTACCTTGTTCTTATGTTCTTATGTTCATATATAAAATGTAACGTATAATTGTTATTCTTATATCTACACAATTTCTAATAGGCTCAATGATCACAATGATATATATATATATATATATATATTATA
>WNGS01059694.1:0-30000 GCA_020271785.1 Procambarus virginalis
CCTCAAACGTACCTTTTTTCTACCACCAGACTATGGACGCTGACACTAAGGATCTGAAAAGCCCTAACTGGTACCCAACTGAGACTATAAACCATCCCTGGAGGGCACCACCCACAGAGGTGTACAGAGGTAATCCCTTCATCCATGACATTTAATATCACACACTATTATGGCTTGCATTTTTGACACGAGGTCCGGGCCGGACCGTAGACGGAGGTTCGAGTCCTGATAACCCTCACAAATGTAGGTTGTTTGAAGCCATTGTGAGCTTCATTAGTATTATTTAGCATCATGCAGTGAGCTGCATCTCTCTCTCCCTCTTCACACACACACACACCCACCCACTTGGGCTGGACGTAGAGCGACGGTCTCGCTTCATGCTGGTCGGCGTTCAATCCCCGACCATCCTCAAGTGGTTGGACACCATTCCTTCCCCTCCGTCCCATCCCAAATCCTTATCCTGACCCCTTGCTAGTGCTATATAGTCGTCATGACTTGGTGCTTTCCCCCTCATGCCTCCCCCCTCTCTTGTTCCCCACACAACAACTAACATTTCCCAGAGGTCTTCGGTGAGACATAAGGATAATTACCCCTACCGTCGAGTGTATCATTCTGACACATATGATACAATTATATTTCTACAACAGGGTTTCAGTACTCACATCCTCGTACATCGTTTCACCTCCTTACACATACCTGAAATTATACAGAAAACAATTACAAAAGAACAAAATTGAGCAAAATTCATAAAATTGAACAAAGTTCATATTAAATTGAATAACACTCATACAAATAAAACAAAAAAATCTTAAAATGATGAAATATGTCTGAGTATAAGTGAAAAGATCTTTATACAAGGTTTAAATATGTGTGTTAAGAGAAGACTGCGGTGTGCACTCACCTAATACTGCAGCCACACGCAGGGTGGACAACAAGGCTGGAGCTTGGGAGCTGACCCGCCTGAGACGAATTACGAAATCAAGCTGTGTACAGGCTTTGAGCCTATTAGGCTCCGGGACCCCCCCCCCCCCACAACCACGTTCTCACCTGTGGACCCCCACCAACCACGTTTCTCACCTGTGGACCCCCACCACGTTCTCACCTGTGGCCCCACAACCACGTTCTCACCTGTGGACCCCCACAACCACGTTCTCACCTGTGGACCCCCACAACCATGTCTCACCTGTTTTGTGAGTCTCGTGGACACCTTCACAGGCGCCCATTAACCCCTGCGGGAAACCCCCGGTGTATGGGTGTGTCTTCATAACATCGCTGCTTAGTACTAAGACCGCTATTGATACTGGTAATGGCTCCAAAGGCCCCACTTACGGGCTATTCATGCCCTTGCCACTTTTTGAGTGGCTTAATCTTCATCAATCTTTACTAAGACCCCGAAGTGCTGCCCACTCGGCCGCGAGGTGTGTGTATTCACTTAGTTGTGCTTGCGAGGTTGAGCTTTGGCTCTTTGGTCCCGCCTCTTAAACCGTCAATCAACTGGTGTACAGATTTTGGAGCCTTTTGGGCTCTATCATATCTACATTTGAAACTGTGTATGAAGTTCAGCCTCCACGCCACATCACTGCCTAAGGCATTCTATGTTCTTTGTTAACACTGACTCTGCACGAAAAGTTTTTTCTAACGTCCCTGTGGCTCATGTGGGTACTCAGTTTCCACCTGTGTCCTCTTGTTCGTGTCCCCACCCGTCTTACTAATAGTTTGTCTTTGTCACCCTGTCAATTTCCTTGAGAATTTTGTAGGTGGTTATCCTGTCTCGCCTTACTCTTCTGTTTTCCAGGGACGTGAGGTTCAGCTCCTTTAGCCTTTCCTCGTAGCTCATACCTCTCAGTTCCGGGACGAGCCTGGTGGCATACCGCTGAATCTTCTTTAACTTTGTCTTGTGTTTAACTAGGTATGGACTCTAGGCTGGAGCTGCATATTCCAGGATGGTACCTCTCAGATGGTACCATGTGTTCAGCCTTATGCTCTCTTCACCTGATTTCATTACTTTACACTTTCCTGAGTTGAACTTTAGTAGCCATTTTCTAGACCATTCCTCCAGTTTGTCTAGGTTGTCCTGTAGTCTCTGTCTGTCTTCATCTGTCTTGATTCTTCTCATAATTTTTGCATCATCAGCGAACATTAAGAGGAATGAGTCTATACCCTCTGGAAGATCGTTTTCATATATTAGAAATATATTAGAAAGAGAATGGGTCCAAGTACAAAGCCCTGTGGGACTCCGCTGGTGACATCTCGCCACTCTGATATCTCCCCCCCCCCCCTCACAGTTACTCGCTGTTTCCTGTTGCTTAGATACTCCCTTATCCACTTGAGCACCTTACCTTTTACTCCTGCCTGTTGCTCCAACTTTTGTAACAGCCTTTTATGGGGTACTGTGTCAAAGGCTTTCTGACAGTTCAAAAAAATGCAGTCTGACCACCCTTCTCTTTCTTGCCTAATTTTTGTTGCTTGGTCATAGAGTTATATTAAACCTGTGAGGCACGATTTATTATCTCTGAATCCATGCTGGTGGTGTGTTACTAAGCTATTTCCCTCCAGATGCTCTACGACCCTTTCCTCACGATCTTCTCCGTCACCCTGCATGGTATACAAGTTAGGGAAATTGGTCTGTAGTTCAGAGCCTCTTGCCTGTCACCCTTTTTGTATATTGGGACTACATTAACTGTCTTCCAGCTTTCCAGTATGTCTCCTGTTTTCTGTGACATATTATGCACCATAGAGAGTGGCACACTTAGTGCTTCTGCACCTTCCTTTAGTATCCTCGGTGAGATTCTGTCAGGCCAAACAGCCTTTATCACATTCAGCTCCAACAGATTCCTTTTGGCCACATCACTGGTGAGGTCAAATTCCTCGAATGTTTGCCTCCTCTCTCAGTACAGGGACTTCTCCCTGTTCTATTGAGAAGACTTCCTGGAATCTCTTGTCGAGTTCTTCACATATCTTGTCATTCTCTGTGTATCTGTTCTCCCCTTTTCTCTGTTCCATCACTTGTTCCTTCACCGCTGTTCTCCTCCTGATGTGGCTGTGGAGCAGTTTTGGTTGGGTCTTAGCTTTACTCGCGATGTCATTTTCATACTCTCTCTGCTTCTCTCCTCACTCTGAGGTACTCATTTCCTGTTCTCTGGTATCTCTCCCTGCTCTCTGGTGTTCTGTTATTCCTGTAGTTTCTCCAAATTCATTTACTCAATTGCTTTGCTAACTTACATTCCTGGTTGAACCATGGATTCTTCTAATGCTTTTCGTTTTTCTCCTTTTGGACCAGGATAAACCTGTCTGCAGCTTACTGGCACTTCTGGGTGACATAGCCCATCATATCCTGTACACTCTTCTCTCTGAGTTCTGTTTCCCATGGTATTCCTCTTAGGAAGTTCCTCATCTCGCTATATTTTCCTCTTCGGTAATTTAATCTTTTGTGTACTCACCTAGTTGTGCTTGCGGGGGTTGGGCTTTGGCTCTTTGGTCCCACTTTTCAACTGTCAATCAATTGGTGTACAGATTCCTGAGCCTACTGGGCTCTATCATATCTACATTTGAAACTATGTAAGAGTCTGCCTCCACCACATCACTTCTTAATGCATTCCATTGTTAACTACTCTTAACTACTGTGTGTGTGTGTGTGTGTGTGTGTGTGTGTGTGTGTGTGTGTGTGTGTGTGTGTGTGTGTGTGTGTGTGTGTGTGTGTGTGTGTGTGTGTGTGCGTGCGTGCGTGCGTTCATAAACGCGTATAAATGACCATTTTGACATAAATACATAATCTCCTCCCCCACACACCAATACGTCTAATCACCTCAGGTAAAAGCACTCCACACGAACCACACCAGAACCACTTCACACACACGTTCAACATCAGGAAATATGACACATAATTATTAAACCAACCTGACATAATTGCCCAACAATCCGCCAGGATAGTAAACACACCATCACCCCGACACTGTTGAAGAGCCTCACTGTACACCCTGAACACCCTGCCGCTCGGCGCCAAAAGGGCAGCTGCTGGCAATTCTCTGTATGTGCTCCAGACATATATATATATATATATATAATATATATATATATATATATATATATATATATATATTAAAAGTGTGGGATTTGAGTCGTTACCATCACATTACTTGTTCAGACCTCAAGAGTATTACTCGCCGGATGTTTGAGATGTATATCATACGGAAGTCCGGGACACACGAGGACGGGAGGGAGGTATATATGAGGCGAGTATATATATACCCTAAGTTGTAGCTATATATATATATATATATATATATATATATATTCAGAGATTATATTAGTCCTGCAATATGTTCCCCTTAACGTGCTGGTTGGTCAGGAAGCTACTGAGGTCTTAACAACCCTCCAGATGAGGGATAAGCCCACCACCAAACTATACCTACAAAGACCCTTTTATTGACCCCTCTGTAGGCCCCCTCACAATCAGCCTCTGCAGATCCCCTAAAAAAATCAACTTCTAGAGTTTCCCAAAAAAATTCGCCTCTGCAGGTCCTTCCCCCCCCCACCCCCACCCCACCCCCCAAAAAATCAACATCCGCAGATCCCCCCCCCCCCCCAAAAAAAAAAAAAAAAGATAAACCCCCATTTGTTAAAAAAAAACATTAGTGGCACCCTACTGAGAGACTTAAGATTATGGTCTACCCGCAGAGTTGAGGTGCACAGAAGAGGCAAAGGAGTGGGACTTACACACACCCATGAGAAATACACTTCACACACACACACACACACACACACACCCACACACACACACACACACGCACACGCACACAGAGTGTAACCACACAGATATATATTCACCTCACAGAACAGGTGCCACACACACCATCACAGTGTGTGTGTGTGTGTGTGTGTGTGCTTGTACGTTACGCTATCTTGATTACGTATGTGTGTATGTGTGTGTTTGGCTGCGTCTATGTACGTCTCGCAAGGTTATGTACACGTTTGTCCAAGTTTTTTGTCTGTGGCTATATCTGTCACTGTCAAATTCTATCCATTTCTGTATGTCAGCGCTTCCCCCCACGCCCACACCCCCACCAAGGCGCTCCCACCCACGCCCACACCCCCACCAAGGCGCTCCCACCCACGCCCACACCCCCACCAAGGCGATCCCACCCACGCCCACACCCCAACCCACAACTACCCCGCCCCCGCCCCCACTGGCCGCCGCAGCCTTCAATATCTGGGCTGGGTCATCGCTCATACTCCCGGCTATCTCCAGGTATCTCCGGCAATTAGAGGTTAATTATTGACGATCAACAGGTTTCATCGAGGGTAATTACCCGGAGCTGAAGGGGTTGGGGGGGGGAGGGGCCGGCCACTGGAAGTGGTGGTGGCGGCCAGGGTGGTCTACCACTGGTGGTGGTGGCCAGGGTGGTCTACCACTGGTGGTGGCGGCCAGGGTGGTCTACCACTGGTGGTGGTGGCCAGGGTGGTCTACACTGGTGGTGGCGGCCAGGGTGGTCTACCACTGGTGGTGGTGGCCAGGGTGGTCTACCACTGGTGGTGGCGGCCAGGGTGGTCTACCACTGGTGGTGGTGGCCAGGGTGGTCTACCACTGGTGGTGGCGGCCAGGGTGGTCTACCACTGGTGGTGGTGGCCAGGGTGGTCTACCACTGGTGGTGGCGGCCAGGGTGGTCTACCACTGGTGGTGGTGGCCAGGGTGGTCTACCACTGGTGGTGGCGGCCAGGGTGGTCTACCACTGGTGGTGGTGGCCAGGGTGGTCTACCACTGGTGGTGGCGGCCAGGGTGGTCTACCACTGGTGGTGGTGGCCAGGTTGGTCTACCACTGGTGGTGGCGGCCAGGGTGGTCTACCACTGGTGGTGGCGGCCAGGGTGGTCTACCACTGGTGGTGGCGGCCAGGGTGGTCTACCACTGGTGGTGGTGGCCAGGGTGGTCTACCACTGGTGGTGGTGGCCAGGGTGGTCTACCACTGGTGGTGGCGGCCAGGGTGGTCTACCACTGGTGGTGGCGGCCAGGGTGGTCTACCACTGGTGGTGGCGGCCAGGGTGGTCTACCACTGGTGGTGGTGGCCAGGGTGGTCTACCACTGGTGGTGGCGGCCAGGGTGGTCTACCACTGGTGGTGGTGGCCAGGTTGGTCTACCACTGGTGGTGGTGGCGGCCAGGGTGGTCTACCACTGGTGGTGGTGGCCAGGCTGGTCTACCACTGGTGGTGGCGGCCAGGGTGGTCTACCACTGGTGGTGGTGGCCAGGGTGGTCTACCACTGGTGGTGGCGCCCAGGCTGGTCTACCACTGGTGGTGGCGGCCAGGGTGGTCTACCACTGGTGGTGGTGGCGGCCAGGCTGGTCTACCACTGGTGGTGGCGGCCAGGCTGGTCTACCACTGGTGGTGGTGGCCAGGCTGGTCTACCACTGGTGGTGGCGGCCAGGGTGGTCTACCACTGGTGGTGGTGGTGGCGGCCAGGCTGGTCTACCACTGGTGGTGGCGGCCAGGCTGGTCTACCACTGGTGGTGGCGGCCAGGGTGGTCTACCACTGGTGGTGGTGGCCAAGCTGGTCTACCACTGGTGGTGGCGGCCAGGCTGGTCTACCACTGGTGGTGGTGGCCAGGGTGGTCTACCACTGGTGGTGGCGGCCAGGCTGGTCTACCACTGGTGGTGGTGGTGGCCAGGGTGGTCTACCACTGGTGGTGGTGGCCAGGGTGGTCTACCACTGGTGGTGGTGGCCAGGCTGGTCTACCACTGGTGGTGGTGGCCAGGGTGGTCTACCACTGGTGGTGGTGGCCAGGCTGGTCTACCACTGGTGGTGGTGGCCAGGCTGGTCTACCACTGGTGGTGGCGGCCAGGGTGGTCTACCACTGGTGGTGGTGGCCAGGCTGGTCTACCACTGGTGGTGGTGGCCAGGGTGGTCTACCACTGGTGGTGGCGGCCAGGATGGTCTACCACTGGTGGTGGTGGCGGCCAGGGTGGTCTACCACTGGTGGTGGTGGCCAAGCTGGTCTACCACTGGTGGTGGCGGCCAGGCTGGTCTACCACTGGTGGTGGCGGCCAGGGTGGTCTACCACTGGTGGTGGTGGCGGCCAGGCTGGTCTACCACTGGTGGTGGCGGCCAGGCTGGTCTACCACTGGTGGTGGCGGCCAGGGTGGTCTACCACTGGTGATGGTGGCCAGGGTGGTCTACCACTGGTGGTGGCGGCCAGGGTGGTCTACCACTGGTGGTGGCGGCCAGGCTGGTCTACCACTGGTGGTGGTGGCCAGGCTGGTCTACCACTGGTGGTGGCGGCCAGGCTGGTCTACCACTGGTGGTGGCGGCCAGGCTGGTCTACCACTGGTGGTGGCGGCCAGGCTGGTCTACCACTGGTGGTGGTGGCCAAGCTGGTCTACCACTGGTGGTGGTGGTGGCCAGGGTGGTCTACCACTGGTGGTGGTGGCGGCCAAGGTGGTCTACCACTGGTGGTGGTGGTGGCGGCCAGGGTGGTCTACCACTGGTGGTGGCGGCCAGGGTGGTCTACCACTGGTGGTGGCGGCCAGGGTGGTCTACCACTGGTGGTGGCGGCCAGGGTGGTCTACCACTGGTGGTGGTGGCGGCCAGGCTGGTCTACCACTGGTGGTGGCGGCCAGGCTGGTCTACCACTGGTGGTGGTGGCGGCCAGGTTGGTCTACCACTGGTGGTGGTGGCGGCCAGGCTGGTCTACCACTGGTGGTGGTGGCGGCCAGGCTGGTCTACCACTGGTAGTGGTGGCGGCCAGGCTGGTCTACCACTGGTGGTGGTGGCGGCCAGGATGGTCTACCACTGGTGGTGGCGGCCAGGTGGTCTACCACTGGTGGTGGTGGTGGCGGCCAGGGTGGTCTACCACTGGTGGTGGCGGCCAGGGTGGTCTACCCCTGGTGGTGGTGGTGGCCAGGGTGGTCTACCACTGGTGGTGGTGGCGGCCAGGGTGGTCTACCACTGGTGGTGGTGGTGGCGGCCAGGGTGGTCTACCACTGGTGGCGGCGGCCAGGCTGGTCTACCACTGGTGGTGGCGGCCAGGCTGGTCTACCACTGGTGGTGGCGGCCAGGGTGGTCTACCACTGGTGGTGGTGGCGGCCAGGCTGGTCTACCACTGGTGGTGGCGGCCAGGCTGGTCTACCACTGGTGGTGGCGACAGGCTGGTCTACCACTGGTGGTGGTGGCGGCCAGGGTGGTCTACCACTGGTGGTGCTGGCGGCCAGGGTGGTCTACCACTGGTGGTGCTGGCGGCCAGAGTGGTCTACCACTGGTGGCGGCGGCCAGAGTGGTCTACCACTGGTGGCGGCGGCCAGGCTGGTCTACCACTGGTGGTGGTGGTGGCCAGGCTGGTCTACCACTGGTGGTGGTGGCGGCCAGGCTGGTCTACCACTGGTGGTGGTGGCGGCCAGGGTGGTCTACCACTGGTGGTGGTGGTGGCCAGGCTGGTCTACCACTGGTGGTGGCGGCCAGGGTGGCCTACCACTGGTGGTGGCGGCCAGGGTGGCCTACCACTGGTGGTGGCGGCCAGGGTGGCTACCACTGGTGGTGGTGGTGGCGGCCAGGGTGGTCTACCACTGGTGGTGGTGGCGGCCAGGGTGGTCTACCACTGGTGGTGGTGCTGGCGGCCAGGGTGGTCTACCACTGGTGGTGGTGGAGGCCAGGGTGGTCTACCACTGGTGGTGGTGGCGGCCAGGGTGGTCTACCACTGGTGGTGGTGGTGGCCAGGATGGTCTACCACTGGTGGTGGTGGCGGCCAGGTGGTCTACCACTGGTGGTGGTGGCGGCCAGGGTGGTCTACCACTGGTGGTGGTGGTGGCCAGGTGGTCTACCACTGGTGGTGGTGGTGGTGGCCAGGGTGGTCTACCACTGGTGGTGGTGGTGGCGGCCAGGGTGGTCTACCACTGGTGGTGGTGGCGGCCAGGGTGGTCTGCCACTGGTGGTGGTGGCGGCCAGGCTGGTCTACCACTGGTGGTGGTGGCGGCCAGGGTGGTCTACCACTGGTGGTGGTGGCGGCCAGGGTGGTCTACCACTGGTGGTGGCGGCCAGGGTGGTCTACCACTGGTGGTGGCGGCCAGGGTGGTCTACCACTGGCCACTGGTGGTGGTGGTGGCCAGGGTGGTCTACCACTGGTGGTGGTGGTGGTGGCCAGGGTGGTCTACCACTGGTGGTGGTGGTGGCCAGGTGGTCTACCACTGGTGGTGGTGGCGGCCAGGGTGGTCTACCACTGGTGGTGGTGGCGGCCAGGGTGGTCTACCACTGGTGGTGGTGGGGGCCAGGGTGGTCTACCACTGGTGGTGGTGGTGGTGGTCAGGGTGGTCTACCACTGGTGGTGGTGGCGGCCAGGGTGGTCTACCACTGGTGGTGGTGGCGGCCAGGGTGGTCTACCACTGGTGGTGGTGGTGGCCAGGCTGGTCTACCACTGGTGGTGGTGGCGGCCAGGGTGGTCTACCACTGGTGGTGGTGGTGGCCAGGGTGGTCTACCACTGGTGGTGGTGGCGGGCCAGGGTGGTCTACCACTGGTGGTGGTGGCGGCCAGGCTGGTCTACCACTGGTGGTGGTAGACCAGCCAGGCTGGTCTACCACTGGCCACTGGTGGTGGTGGCCAGGGTGGTCTACCACTGGTGGTGTGTGGTGGTGGCCAGGGTGGTCTACCACTGGTGGTGGTGGTGGTGGTGGCGGCCAGGTGGTCTACCACTGGTGGTGGTGGCGGCCAGGATGGTCTACCACTGGTGGTGGTGGTGGCGGCCAGGCTGGTCTACCACTGGTGGTGGTGGTGGCGGCCAGGGTGGTCTACCACTGGTGGTGGTGGCGGCCAGGGTGGTCTGCCACTGGTGGTGGTGGCGGCCAGGATGGTCTACCACTGGTTGGTGGTGGTGGCGGCCAGGGTGGTCTACCACTGGTGGTGGTGGCGGCCAGGTGGTCTACCACTGGTGGTGGTGGTGGCCAGGGTGGTCTACCACTGGTGGTGGTGGCGGCCAGGGTGGTCTACCACTGGTGGTGGTGGCGGCCAGGATNAAGGGAAAGATTGCCAGACACGAGGCAGTCAATGACATCATCAAGAGAAGTTTGGCTACAGCTGGGTGTCCAGCACAAAGGGACCCCAGCTGTGCAGACCTGACAACAGCCAAAAACGCCCAGATGGAGTCACCCTGCAGCCATGGAGGGAAGGTAAACAGGTCGTATGGGATTACACCTGTGCATCTACATTGGCTGATACCTATTTACGTTACAGCTCAGCGGAGGGAGGTGGGGCAGCCACCTTCAGGGAGACCCAGAAAATCCACAAGTACAGAAACCTAGAACGTTGTTACAGGTTCGTGCCGATAGGCTCAGAGACTCTGGGCGCCTGGGGTAAATGTGCACTCAAGTTTTTAAAGGAGGTTGGTGAGGAACTCATTGGGAAAACTAGAGACCCACGAGCAGCCAGTTTCCTGTTCCAGCGCCTCAGTGTCGCAGTGCAGAGGGGAAATGCGTGCTGTATCCTGGGTACGCACCCAACCTCCGAGGAGCTGGACGAGGTCTTCGAACGCTGATTGTTTAATTGTTATATATTTGTGTGTGTGTGTGTGTTCTCTGTAAACTGTAGCATTGCAATAAAATAAAACAAAACATACAAAAAAATAATAGGGGTGGTAGGAGAAGAAAAGAATTAAGTATTCAGTGAGAATCCACAAGATCTTCTCTGAATGCTCTTTGTTTTCTTCTTCGAGGATGTGGGTCCCTGCAATTGCACCAGAGGTGGTACCCCTAATATATATATATATATATATATATATATATATATATTATATATATATATATATATATATATATATATATATATATTATATTATAACTAATATATATATATATATATATATATATATATATATATATATATATATATATATATATATATATTTGCGGGTGATGCTATGATACTGGGGAAGATAGGAGACGCAGACGATTGTAATGCCCTTCAAACTGACCTAGAAAAACTAAGTGCTCATAGCACCATGTGGTAAATGTAATTCATTGTGAATAAATGCCATGTTATGGCATGTGATATAAGTGAAATAGACCACACTCAACTTATAAATTTATGTGGGAAGGAATTAAAAGAATTCTAACAGAGAGAGAGAGAGATCTTGGGGTTGTTCTGTTTAGCAGAAAGTGACCAGAAGACATATAGAACATTGTGCGAGGAGCGCATGCGTTACTTTTCATCTTCAGACTTGCTTTTCATTATGTGGATGGTGAAATAATAAATAAACTGTTCATGACTTTTGTGAGACCAAAATTAGAATATGCAGCAGTTGTATGGTGCCCAAGTCTCAAGAAGAACATCAATAAACTGGAAAAGGTGAAAAGGTTCGCTGCAAAATGGCTTCCAGGCCAGAAAATAACAAAAGTTATAAAGAGAGGCTAAAGGCGTTAAATATGATAAAGCTAAAAGATAAAATAAAAGGAGGCGATATGATCACCACTTACAAAATAATAACGGGAATTGACCAAACTGACAAAGAGGAATTCCTGAAACAGGCAACTTTAGGAGCAGGAGGTCATAGACTACAGCTAATGAAACAAAGGAGCCGAAGAAATATTAGAAAGTTTTCTTTTGCAAACAGAGTGGTAGACGGTTAGAACAAGCTAAGTGAGAAGGTGGTGGAGGCCAAGACCGTCAGTAGTTTCAAATCGTTATTCGACAAAGAGTACTGGGAAGACGGGACACCACGAGCGTAGCTCTCATCCTGTAACTACACCTAGGTAATTACACGCACACACACACACACACACACCACACACACACACACACACACACACACACACACACACACACACACACACACACACACACACACACACACACACAGCAGAAGGAAGACATGGGGGGGGGGCTAATGACCCGGATCAGGGACTCATCAACCATCTACACCACTTACGAAACCTGTACATCTTTCTTTCATATCCCAAGGTTATTATTGTTATAAGCAACTTCGTAATTCTTCCGAGCTCATAAGCTGTTTAATAAATGTAAACAAAGCCGCTATTACTGCTGAAAGATGTACAGGTTTCGTGAGTGGGTTGGTAAATGCGTGATCAATCCTGGCCCGGACTAACCCAGTAGGTGTAGGGTACTAGCGTGTGATGCACCCCCAATAGTGAACTGGAACTAGCACCAGTACGGGGAACAATGCCCAACTAGTTAACATTACCACTTACAAAATAAAGTTTTCGATTGGGCAGCAGAAAATAACATATGTGTAACAGCGATACATTCAAGGTACTCAGGTACGGTAAAAATGAGGACCTTAAACATAATACAGGGTGTAAAACACAATCAAATGTGCCCATAGTAGGAAAGCAACAGGTAAAATATCTGGGAATAATAATGTCTGACGACCTAACGTTTAGGGAGCATAACCAAGCAAATATTGCGACAGCCAGAAAAATGATCGGATGGATTACGAGAACTTTCAAATCCAGGGATCCCATCACAACGGTTGTACTCTTCAAGTCACTTGTGTTGTCCCGTCTTGAGTACTGCTCAGTACTCACTTCCCCCTTCAGAGCAGGAGAGATTTATGAAATAGATGGAATACAGAGAACATATACTGCATACATAGACACGAGAAAGCATCTAAACTATTCGGATCATCTCATATCTCTTAAAATATACTCTCTAAAAAAGAGATGAGAGAGGTATCAAATAATATATACATGGAAAATACTGGAGGGCCAGGTCCTAAATTTGCACAGTAGAATAACAACATACTGGAGTGAACGATATGGAAGGATATGCAGAACAGAGCCAATGACGAGTAGAGGTGCCAGAGGTACAATCACAAACAAATGTTTGTGTAAATGTTATAATGTTATAGTTGCTTATAATGTTCAAAGACAAACCCTGCATGAACATCAGAGGTTCACGGGTGTTTAATGTACTCGCGGCGAGCGTAAGAAATATTGCCGGCACAAAAGTGGAAGTCAAGAAACTACTGGACAGTTTTTTTACCTGCTACAACCATGCACAACCTAGAACACACCACCACCACCACCTAGAACACCACCACCACCACCTAGAACAGCACCACCACCACCACCACCTAGAACACCATCACCACCACCACCACCTAGAACACCACCACCACCACCTAGAACAGCACCACCACCACCACCACCACCACCTAGAACACCATCACCACCACCACCTAGAACACCATCACCACCACCACCACCTAGAACAGCAGCGCCAACACAACTACCACCACAGCACCACCTAAAGGAACAGCTGCACCACTAACACAACCACCACCACCACAGTAACTTCTACCACCAACACAGTTACCACCACCACCCCCGCCCTCCACAAAGCACTCGTCGTCGACAACATAATCACCACACAAGCACAACACACAATACACAAGACTGTCAACGAAATACGTCACGTAGCGAGAGAGCAATTTGCCTGAACAAGAAAATGTGGTGAAGGGATAAGTGGCGCCAAAATGACTTCAGTATTTACAGTTGTTTAAAGACCCGCTTGTGTCCGTTGGCTTACATTATGTCCAGCACGCAGCAGGTGTACATTATATCCAGCAAGCAGCAGGTGTACATTATGTCCAGCAAGCAGCAGGTGTACATTATGTCCAGCACGCAGCAGGTGTACATTATGTCCAGCAAGCAGCAGGTGTACATTATGTCCAGCACGCAGCAGGTGTACATTATGTCCAGCAAGCAGCAGGTGTACATTATGTCCAGCAAGCAGCAGGTGTACATTATGTCCAGCACGCAGCAGGTGTACATTATGTCTAGCACGCAGCAGGTGTACATTATGTCCAGCACGCAGCAGGTGTACATTATGTCCAGCACGCAGCAGGTGTACATTATGTCCAGCACGCAGCAGGTGTACATTATGTCCAGCAAGCAGCAGGTGTACATTATGTCCAGTAAGCAGCAGGTGTACATTATGTCCAGCACGCAGCAGGTGTACATTATGTCCAGCACGCAGCAGGTGTACATTATGTCCAGCAAGCAGCAGGTGTACATTATGTCCAGCACGCAGCAGGTGTACATTATGTCTAGCACGCAGCAGGTGTACATTATGTCCAGCACGCAGCAGGTGTACATTATGTCCAGCACGCAGCAGGTGTACATTATGTCCAGCAAGCAGCAGGTGTACATTATGTCCAGCAAGCAGCAGGTGTACATTATGTCCAACAAGCAGCAGGTGTACATTATGTCCAACAAGCAGCAGGTGTACATTATGTCCAGCAAACAGTAGGTGTACGTTATGTCCAGCACGCAGCAGGTGTACGTTATGTCCAACAAGCAGCAGGTGTACATTATGTCCAACAAGCAGCAGGTGTACATTATGTCCAGCACGCAGCAGGTGTACATTATGTCCAACAAGCAGCAGGTGTACATTATGTCCAGCACGCAGCAGGTGTACATTATGTCCAGCACGCAGCAGGTGTACATTATGTCCAGCACGCAGCAGGTGTACATTATGTCCAGCACGCAGCAGGTGTACATTATGTCCAACAAGCAGCAGGTGTACATTATGTCCAGCACGCAGCAGGTGTACATTATGTCCAACAAGCAGCAGGTGTACATTATGTCCAACAAGCAGCAGGTGTACATTATGTCCAACAAGCAGCAGGTGTACATTATGTCCAACAAGCAGGTGTACATTATGTCCAACAAGCAGCAGGTGTACATTATGTCCAACAAGCAGCAGGTGTACATTATGTCCAACAAGCAGCAGGTGTACATTATGTCCAACAAGCAGGTGTACATTATGTCCAACAAGCAGCAGGTGTACATTATGTCCAGCACGCAGCAGGTGTACATTATGTCCAACAAGCAGCAGGTGTACATTATGTCCAACAAGCAGCAGGTGTACATTATGTCCAACAAGCAGCAGGTGTACATTATGTCCAACAAGCAGCAGGTGTACATTATGTCCAACAAGCAGCAGGTGTACATTATGTCCAGCAAACAGTAGGTGTACGTTATGTCCAGCACGCAGCAGGTGTACATTATGTCCAGCACGCAGCAGGTGTACATTATGTCCAGCACGCAGCAGGTGTACATTATGTCCAGCAAGCAGCAGGTGTACATTATGTCCAGCAAGCAGCAGGTGTACATTTACAAAATCGCGTCCCCCAATATACTGCGGCAATGGTATACTGAGCAACAAGTGTGTATATTCAGTATATCGCGTCCTGAGTATAATACAGAAGAGGTTCACACAGTGTAACAAGTGTATATTTAGATTCTTTCCTGGTGAGTATACTGATATACTGAGCCAGAGGAATACTGAGCCTTACCTTGTAGTTGTGTAAAGAGAGAGACCATTTGTTAAGTGTACATTGGGACCCTGGAGCCGGTCGGCCGAGCGGACAGCACACTGGACTTGAGATGATTTCGGGGCTTTAGTGTCCCCGCGGCCCAGTCCTCGACCAGGCCTCCACCCCCAGGAAGCAGCCCGTGACAGCTGACTAACACCCAGGTACCTGTTTTACTGCTAGGTAACAGGGGCATAGGGTAAAAGAAACTCTGCCCATTGTTTCTCGCCGGCGCCCGGGATCGAACCCGGGACCACAGAATCACAAGTCCAGCGTGCTGTCCGCTCGGCCGACCGGCTTCCTGGGGGATGTGTAACAAAAAGGAGGCCTGGTCGAGGAACGGGCCGCGGGGACGCTAAGCCCCGAAATCATCTCAAGATAAGCTCAAAATTGTGTTAAATAAAGGTGATCAATTGTCCACCTGTGTTTATACATTTTCCTTTAATATTTGCTATACAAGTCAATACTATTTTCGATATAAGTCGTGAAGTGTTTGGTAACTCCTGTGGAGCCACGAGTATCCTTAAGAGTCCAATATTCTCCTCCCTGCCTTCAGTAAGCTGTTTTAAAGGACTTCCATCCATCCCTGCTAATGCTATACTAATTAACTGGTCTTCTGCTTAGTCAATTAGCTTAATTACCCCAATTTCAGGAGAAGTGGTGGCGGTGTTACGAGTATTTTGAGTAATCCTTGCTTTTCATCCAGTGCTATAAGAAGTGTCCACGTGGACACTTGTCCAGGTGGCACTTGTCCAGGTGGCACTTGTCCAGGTGGCACTTGTCCAGGTGGCACTTGTCCAGGTGGCACTTGGTGAGTGAACACCAAGACGTACAAGGGGCGACTGTGGCAAAGGTTTCTATGGTACCAGCGGTGTCAGTTGTGTTACAACGGTTCCAGCGATGTCCCAGTGGTATGTAACATGGGGGGGGGGGAGGGATGGAGGAGGTGGAAGACTGGAGAAGTAAGAAGGGAAAGAATAGAGTATAATGCAAGAAAAGAATACCCCAGGAAAAAGAGTAGAATCAGGCATAAGGGGGGACAGAAGACCTAAAAAATGGGAAAGTAAATCAGAAAAAGGTACAAATGAATGAGGATAGAAGTTGAAACAAAGGTAAGGGACGAGGAGAAGGTAAGAATAGGTAGAAGGGGTCAATGGAAGCCAGGAAACGCAAGGTAGAGGGGATGGGACAGAGGTCAGGAAGGGTAGGAAGGGAACACAAGCCCCAGGGAAGGGAGGAAGGGAAGGGGGGTTAGGGAAGGGGGGGAAGGGCTGGGGTACAAGAAAGCCCATTAAGGTTATTACAAAAGTTCCTGTACAAGTATAACACCGGTTTGGGGGACCATAACCCCGTTAATGTGAAGCCAGGCATCGTTTAACACAGGTAACGTGTGCTCTATGTGGCCCTTGGTGTTAAAGTCCACTCTGTGTAACATGTCCACTCTGTGTAACATGTCCACTCTGTGTAGCATGTCCACTCTGTGTAACATGTCCACTCTGTGTAACAAAGACATTACGAATAACTTGATGCCCGAAACGCTGTGTGTTAGTGGCTTTCCAAGACTGTAAGAACACCACTGTTATGTAATCTCTCAAACCCAGTGAATCTTCTTGTATATAAATAAATAAATAAATAAATAAATAAATAAATAAATAAATAAATAATTATGCAAACATAATATCCCAACACATTAGAAACCTCTTCAAGAGCCCAAACATATCGTCGGAGATTCGAAGTAGGGCCTCAAACGTACCTTTTTTCTACCAACCAGACTATGGACGCTGACACTAAGGATCTGAGAAGCACCTAACTGGTACCCAACTGAGACTATAAACCTTCCCTGGAGGGGCACCACCACCAGAGGTGTACAGAGGTAATCCCTTCATCCATGACATTTAATATCACACACTATTATGGCTTGCATTTTTGACACGAAGGTCCGGGCCGGGACCGTAGACGGAGGTTCGAGTCCTTGATAACCCTCACAAATGTATAGGTTGTTTGAAGCCATTGTGAGCTTCAATTATTATTATTTAACATCATGCAGTGAGGCTGCATCTCTCTCTCCCTTCACACACACACACACCCAACCACTTGGGCTGGACGGTAGAGCGACGGTCTCGCTTCATGCTGGTCGGCGTTCAATCCCCGACCATCCTCAAGTGGTTGGACACCATTCCTTCCCTCCGTCCCATCCCAAATCCTTATCCTGACCCCTTGCTAGTGCTATATAGTCGTCATGGCTTGGTGCTTTCCCCCTCATGCCTCCCTCCCTCTCTTGTTCCCCACAACAACTAACATTTCCCAGAGGTCTTCGGTGAGACATAAGGATAATTACCCCTACCGTCGAGTGTATCATTCTGACACATATGATACAATTATATTTCTACAACATGGTTTCAGTACTCACATCCTCGTACATCGTTCACCTCCTTACACATACCTGAAATTATACAAAAACAATTACAAAAGAACAAAATTGAGCAAAGTTCATAAAATTTAACAAAATTCATATAAAATTGAATAAAATTCATAACAAATGAAACAAAAAAATCTTAAAATGATGAAATATGTCTGAGTATAAGTGAAAAGAACTTTATACAAGGTTTAATAATATGTGTTAAGAGAAGAGTGCGGGTGTGCACTCACCTAATACTGCAGCCACACGCAGGGTGGAGCAACAAGGCTGGAGCTTGGGAGCTGACGCCTGAGACGAATTACGAAATCAAGCTGTGTACAGGGCTTTGAGCCTATTAGGCTCCGGACCCCCCCCCCCCCCCACAACCACGTTCTCACCTGTGGACCCCCACAACCACGTTCTCACCTGTGGACCCCTACAACCACGTTCTCACCTGTGGACCCCCACAACCACGTTCTCACCTGTGGACCCCCCACAACCACGTTCTCACCTGTGGACCCCCACAACCACGTTCTCACCTGTGGACCCCCACAACCACGTTCTCACCTGTGGACCCCCACAACCACGTTCTCACCTGTGGACCCCCACAACCACGTTCTCACCTGTGGACCCCCACAACCATGTCTCACCTGTGGACCCCCACAACCACGTTCTCACCTGTGGACCCCCACAACCACGTTCTCACCTGTGGACCCCCCCACACAACCACGTTCTCACCTGTGGACCCCCACAACCACGTCTCACCTGTGGACCCCCACAACCACGTTCTCACCTGTGAACCCCCACAACCACGTTCTCACCTGTGGACCCCCACAACCACGTTCTCACCTGTGGACCCCCACAACCACGTCTCACCTGTGGACCCCCACAACCACGTTCTCACCTGTGGACCCCCACAACCACGTTCTCACCTGTGGACCCCCACAACCACGTCTCACCTGTGGACCCCCACAACCACGTTCTCACCTGTGGACCCCCACAACCACGTTCTCACCTGTGGACCCCCACAACCACGTTCTCACCTGTGGACACCCAGAACCACGTTCTCACCTGTGGACACCCAGAACCATGTCTCACCTGTGTTGTGAGTCTCGTGGACACCTTCACAGGCGCCCATCAACCCCTGCGGGAAACCCCCGGTGTATGGGTGTGTCTCTTCATAACATCGCTGCTTAGTACTAAGACCCGCTATTGATACTGGTAATGGCTCCAAAGGGCTACCACTTACGGGCTATTCATGCCCGTGCCACTTTTTGAGTGGCTTAATCTTCATCAATCTTTACTAAGACCCCGAAGTGCTGCCCACTCGGCCGCGAGGTGTGTGTATTCACTTAGTTGTGCTTGCGAGGGTTGAGCTTTGGCTCTTTGGTCCCGCCTCTTAACCGTCAATCAACTGGTGTACAGATTTTGGAGCCTTTTGGGCTCTATCATATCTACATTTGAAACTGTGTATGAAGTCAGCCTCCACCACATCACTGCCTAATGCATTCTATTTGTTAACTACTCTGACACTGAAAAAGTTTTTTCTAACGTCCCTGTGGCTCATGTGGGTACTCAGTTTCCACCTGTGTCCTCTTGTTCGTGTCCCACCCGTACTAAATAGTTTGTCTTTGTCAACCCTGTCAATTTCCTTGAGAATTTTGTAGGTGGTTATCATGTCTCGCCTTACTCTTCTGTTTTCCAGGGACGTGAGGTTCAGCTCCTTTAGCCTTTCCTCGTAGCTCATACCTCTCAGTTCCGGGACGAGCCTGGTGGCATACCGCTGAATCTTCTTTAACTTTGTCTTGTGTTTAACTAGGTATGGACTCTAGGCTGGAGCTGCATATTCGAGGATGGTACCTCTCAGATGGTACCATGTGTTCAGCCTTATGCTCCCTTCACCTGATTTCATTACTTTACACTTTCCTGAGTTGAACTTTAGTAGCCATTTTCTAGACCATTCCTCCAGTTTGTCTAGGTTGTCCTGTAGTCTCTGTCTGTCTTCATCTGTCATGATTCTTCTCATAATTTTTGCATCATCAGCGAACATTAAGAGGAATGAGTCTATACCCTCTGGAAGATCGTTTTCCTGCCTGTTGCTCCAACTTTTGTAACAGCCTTTTATGGGGTACTGTGTCAAAGGCTTTCTGACAGTTCAAAAAAATGCAGTCTGACCACCCTTCTCTTTCTTGCCTAATTTTTGTTGCTTGGTCATAGAGTTCTATTAAACCTGTGAGGCACGATTTACCATCTCTGAATCCATGCTGGTGGTGTGTTACTAAGCTATTTCCCTCCAGATGCTCTACGACCCTTTCCTCACGATCTTCTCCGTCACCCTGCATGGTATACAAGTTAGGGAAATTGGTCTGTAGTTCAGAGCCTCTTGCCTGTCACCCTTTTTGTATATTGGGACTACATTAACTGTCTTCCAGCTTTCCAGTATGTCTCCTGTTTTCTGTGACATATTATGCACCATAGAGAGTGGCACACTTAGTGCTTCTGCGCCTTCCTTTAGTATCCTCGGTGAGATTCTGTCAGGCCACAAACAGCCTTTATCACATTCAGCTCCAACAGATTCCTTTTGGCCACATCACTGGTGAGGTCAAATTCCTCGAATGTTTGCCTCCTCTCTCAGTACAGGGACTTCTCCCTGTTCTATTGAGAAGACTTCCTGGAATCTCTTGTCGAGTTCTTCACATATCTTGTCATTCTCTGTGTATCTGTTCTCCCCTTTTCTCTGTTCCATCACTTGTTCCTTCACCGCTGTTCTCCTCCTGATGTGGTTGTGGAGCAGTTTTGGTTGGGTCTTAGCTTTACTCGCGATGTCATTTTCATACTCTCTCTGCTTCTCTCCTCACTCTGAGGTACTCATTTCCTGTTCTCTGGTATCTCTCCCTGCTCTCTGGTGTTCTGTTATTCCTGTAGTTTCTCCAAATTCATTTACTCAATTGCTTTGCTAACTTACATTCCTGGTTGAACCATGGATTCTTCTAATGCTTTTCGTTTTTCTCCTTTTGGACCAGGATAAACCTGTCTGCAGCTTACTGGCACTTCTGGGTGACATAGCCCATCATATCCTGTACACTCTTCTCTCTGAGTTCTGTTTCCCATGGTATTCCTCTTAGGAAGTTCCTCATCTCGCTATATTTTCCTCTTCGGTAATTTAATCTTTTGTGTACTCACCTAGTTGTGCTTGCGGGGGTTGGGCTTTGGCTCTTTGGTCCCGCTTTTCAACTGTCAATCAATTGGTGTACAGATTCCTGAGCCTACTGGGCTCTATCATATCTACATTTGAAACTGTGTAAGAGTCTGCCTCCACCACATCACTTCTTAATGCATTCCATTTGTTAACTACTCTTAACTACTGTGTGTATGTGTGTGTGTGTGTGTGTGTGTGTGTGTGTGTGTGTGTGTGTGTGTGTGTGTGTGTGTGTGTGTGTACGCGCGCGCGCGCACGTGCGTTCATAAACGCGTATAAATGACCATTTTGACATAAATACATAATCTCCTCCCCCACACACCAATACGTCTAATCACCTCAGGTAAAAGCACTCCACACGAACCACACCAGAACCACTTCACACACACGTTCAACATCAGGAAATATGACACATAATTATTAAACTAACCTGACATAATTGCCCAACAATCCGCCAGGATAGTAAACACACCATCACCCCGACACTGTTGAAGAGCCTCACTGTACACCCTGAACACCCTGCCGCTCGGCGCCAAAAGGGCAGCTGCTGGCAATTCTCTGTATGTGCTCCAGACACATATATATATATATATATATATTAAAAGTGTGGGATTTGAGTCGTTACCATCACATTACTTGTTCAGACCTCAAGAGTATTACTCGCCGGATGTTTGAGATGTATATCATACGGAAGTCCGGGACACACGAGGACGGGAGGGAGGTATATATGAGGCGAGTATATATATACCCTAAGTTGTAGCTATATATATATATAAATATATTATATATTATTATATATATATATATATATATATATATATATATATATATATATATATTCAGAGATTATATTAGTCCTGCAATATGTTCCCCTTAACTTGCTGTTTGGTCAGGAAGCTACTGAGGTCTTAACAACCCTCCAGATGAGGGATAAGCCCACCACCAAACTATACCTACAAAGACCCTTTTATTGACCCCTCTGTAGGCCCCCTCACAATCAGCCTCTGCAGATCCCCTAAAAAATCAACTTCTAGAGTTTCCCAAAAAAATTCGCCTCTGCAGGTCCTTCCCCCCCCACCCCCACCCCACCCCCACCCCACCCCCCAAAAAAATCAACATCCGCAGATCCCCCCCCCCCCAAAAAAAAAAAAAAGATAAACCCCCATTTGTTAAAAAAAAACATTAGTGGCACCCTACTGAGAGACTTAAGATTATGGTCTACCCGCAGAGTTGAGGTGCACAGAAGAGGCAAAGGAGTGGGACTTACACACACCCATGAGAAATACACTCACACACACACACACACACACACACACACACACACACACACACACACACACACACACACACACGCACACGCACACAGAGTGTAACCACACAGATATATATTCACCTCACAGAACAGGTGCCACACACACCATCACAGTGTGTGTGTGTGTGTGTGTGTGTGCTTGTACGTTACGCTATCTTGATTACGTATGTGTGTATGTGTGTGTTTGGCTGCGTCTATGTACGTCTCGCAAGGTTATGTACACGTTTGTCCAAGTTTTTTGTCTGTGGCTATATCTGTCACTGTCAAATTCTATCCATTTCTGTATGTCAGCGCTTCCCCCCACGCCCACACCCCCACCAAGGCGCTCCCACCCACGCCCACACCCCCACCAAGGCGCTCCCACCCACGCCACACCCCCACCAAGGCGCTCCCACCCACGCCACACCCCCACCAAGGCGATCCCGCCCACGCCCACACCCCAACCCACAACTACCCCGCCCCCGCCCCCACTGGCCGCCGCAGCCTTCAATATCTGGGCTGGGTCATCGCTCATACTCCCGGCTATCTCCAGGTATCTCCGGCAATTAGAGGTTAATTATTGACGATCAACAGGTTTCATCGAGGGTAATTACCCGGAGCTGAGGGGTTGGGGGGGGGGGGGAGGGGCCGGCCACTGGAAGTGGTGGTGGCGGCCAGGGTGGTCTACCACTGGTGGTGGTGGCGGCCAGGGTGGTCTACCACTGGTGGTGGCGGCCAGGGTGGTCTACCACTGGTGGTGGCGGCCAGGGTGGTCTACCACTGGTGGTGGCGGCCAGGGTGGTCTACCACTGGTGGTGGTGGCGGCCAGGGTGGTCTACCACTGGTGGTGGTGGCGGCCAGGGTGGTCTACCACTGGTGGTGGCGGCCAGGGTGGTCTACCACTGGTGGTGGCGGCCAGGCTGGTCTACCACTGTGGTGGCGGCCAGGGTGGTCTACCACTGGTGGTGGTGGCGGCCAGGGTGGTCTACCACTGGTGGTGGTGGCCAGGGTGGTCTACCACTGGTGGTGGCGGCCAGGCTGGTCTACCACTGGTGGTGGCGGCCAGGGTGGTCTACCACTGGTGGTGGCGGCCAGGCTGGTCTACCACTGGTGGTGGCGGCCAGGGTGGTCTACCACTGGTGGTGTGGCGGCCAGGGTGGTCTACCACTGGTGGTGGCGGCCAGGGTGGTCTACCACTGGTGGTGGCGGCCAGGCTGGTCTACCACTGGTGGTGGTGGCCAGGGTGGTCTACCACTGGTGGTGGTGGCGGCCAGGGTGGTCTACCACTGGTGGTGGCGGCCAGGGTGGTCTACCACTGGTGGTGGCGGCCAGGGTGGTCTACCACTGGTGGTGGCGGCCAGGGTGGTCTACCACTGGTGG
The DNA here is from genome assembly GCA_020271785.1 of Procambarus virginalis. Classification (NCBI taxonomy): domain Eukaryota; kingdom Metazoa; phylum Arthropoda; class Malacostraca; order Decapoda; family Cambaridae; genus Procambarus; species Procambarus virginalis. The sequence goes on from WNGS01059694.1 coordinate 23,576, forward strand.
TGGCGGCCAGGCTGGTCTACCACTGGTGGTGGCGGCCAGGGTGGTCTACCACTGGTGGTGGCGGCCAGGGTGGTCTACCACTGGTGGTGGCGGCCAGGGTGGTCTACCACTGGTGGTGGCGGCCAGGGTGGTCTACCACTGGTGGTGGCGGCCAGGGTGGTCTACCACTGGTGGTGGCGGCCAGGGTGGTCTACCACTGGTGGTGGCGGCCAGGGTGGTCTACCACTGGTGGTGGCGGCCAGGGTGGTCTACCACTGGTGGTGGCGGCCAGGGGGGTCTACCACTGGTGGTGGCGGCCAGGGTGGTCTACCACTGGTGGTGGCGGCCAGGGTGGTCTACCACTGGTGGTGGCGGCCAGGGTGGTCTACCACTGGTGGTGGCGGCGGCCAGGTGGTCTACCACTGGTGGTGGCGGCCAGGGTGGTCTACCACTGGTGGTGGCGGCCAGGGTGGTCTACCACTGGTGGTGGCGGCCAGGGTGGTCTACCACTGGTGGTGGCGGCGGCCAGGGTGGTCTACCACTGGTGGTGGCGGCCAGGCTGGTCTACCACTGGTGGTGGCGGCCAGGGTGGTCTACCACTGGTGGTGGTGGCGGCCAGGGTGGTCTACCACTGGTGGTGGCGGCCAGGGTGGTCTACCACTGGTGGTGGGGGCCAGGCTGGTCTACCACTGGTGGTGGCGGCGGCCAGGGTGGTCTACCACTGGTGGTGGCGGCCAGGCTGGTCTACCACTGGTGGTGGTGGCGGCCAGGTGGTCTACCACTGGTGGTGGCGGCCAGGCTGGTCTACCACTGGTGGTGGTGGCGGCCAGGCTGGTCTACCACTGGTGGTGGCGGCCAGGCTGGTCTACCACTGGTGGTGGTGGCGGCCAGGGTGGTCTACCACTGGTGGTGGCGGCCAGGGTGGTCTACCACTGGTGGTGGCGGCCAGGCTGGTCTACCACTGGTGGTGGCGGCCAGGCTGGTCTACCACTGGTGGTGGCGGCCAGGGTGGTCTACCACTGGTGGTGGCGGCCAGGGTGGTCTACCACTGGTGGTGGCGGCCAGGGTGGTCTACCACTGGTGGTGGTGGCGGCCAGGGTGGTCTACCACTGGTGGTGGCGGCCAGGCTGGTCTACCACTGGTGGTGGCGGCCAGGGTGGTCTACCACTGGTGGTGGCGGCCAGGGTGGTCTACCACTGGTGGTGGCGGCCAGGCTGGTCTACCACTGGTGGTGGTGGTGGCCAGGCTGGTCTACCACTGGTGGTGGCGGCCAGGGTGGTCTACCACTGGTGGTGGGGTGGCGGCCAGGGTGGTCTACCACTGGTGGTGGTGGTGGCGGCCAGGGTGGTCTACCACTGGTGGTGGTGGCGGCCAGGGTGGTCTACCACTGGAGTGGTGGTGGCGGCCAGGGTGGTCTACCACTGGTGGTGGTGGTGGCAGGGTGGTCTACCACTGGTGGTGGTGGCGGCCAGGGTGGTCTACCACTGGTGGTGGCGGCCAGGCTGGTCTACCACTGGTGGTGGGCGGCCAGGCTGGTCTACCACTGGTGGTGGCGGCCAGGCTGGTCTACCACTGGTGGTGGCGGCCAGGCTGGTCTACCACTGGTGGTGGCGGCCAGGCTGGTCTACCACTGGTGGTGGCGGCCAGGGTGGTCTACCACTGGTGGTGGCGGCCAGGTGGTCTACCACTGGTGGTGGCGGCCAGGGTGGTCTACCACTGGTGGTGGCGGCCAGGCTGGTCTACCACTGGTGGTGGGCGGCCAGGCTGGTCTACCACTGGTGGTGGCGGCCAGGCTGGTCTACACTGGTGGTGGCGGCCAGGCTGGTCTACCACTGGTGGTGGCGGCCAGGGTGGTCTACCACTGGTTGTGGTGGTGGCCAGGGGGTCTACCACTGGTGGCGGCGGCCAGGCTGGTCTACCACTGGTGGTGGTGGCGGACAGGTTGGTCTACCACTGGTGGTGGTGGCGGCCAGGCTGGTCTACCACTGGTGGTGGTGGCGGCCAGGATGGTCTACCACTGGTGGTGGCGGCCAGGGTGGTCTACCACTGGTGGTGGCGGCCAGGCTGGTCTACCACTGGTGGTGGCGGCCAGGTGGTCTACCACTGGTTGTGGTGGTGGCCAGGTGGTCTACAACTGGTGGCGGCGGCCAGGGTGGTCTACCACTGGTGGTGGTGGCGGCCAGGGTGGTCTACCACTGGTGGTGGTGGCGGCCAGGTTGGTCTACCACTGGTGGTGGCGGCCAGGCTGGTCTACCACTGGTGGTGGTGCGGCCAGGCTGGTCTACCACTGGTGGTGGTGGCCAGGNCCTACACCTATCTTCATTTCTTTACATTTGTTCAGGTTAACCTCTAATAACTATTGTTAGATCATTCCTTCAGTTTGTCCAGGTCATCTTGTAGCCTCATACTGTCCTCCTCTGTCTTAATGCTTCTTATAATTTTGGCATTATCAGCAAACATTGTGCGGAATGAGTCTATACCTTCTAGAAGATCATTTACGTATATCAGAAATAGAACAGGACTGAGTATAGAACCCTGTGGAACTCCGCTGATGACATCACGCCATTCTGATGTCTCACCCCCTCACAGTAATTCTGCTTCCTATTGCTTAGGTACTCCCTTATCCACTGGAACACCCTACCAGTTACTCCTGCCTGTTTCTCCAATTTATGTACCAACCTTTTATGGGGTACTGTGTCAAAGTTTTCCAACAGTCCAAATAAATGCAGTCTGCCCATCTTTCTCTTGATTAATCTGTCACCTGGCTGTAGAATTCTATTAACCCGAGATAAGATTTGCCATCATTGGACCCATGTTGGTGGTGTGTCACGAAGTCCCCTTGTCTCCAAATGTGTGCAACGTTTTTTCTCACGATCTTCTTCATCACCTTGCATGGTATACCAGTTAGGGACACTCGGTATCACTTGCCTCTCACCCTTTTTGTATACTGCGATTATATTAGCCGTCTTTCATGCCTGGTAGGTCTTCTGTTTCCAGTGACTTACTATACACCATTGAGAGTGGCAAGCAAAGTGCTTCTGCACACTTTTTTAGTATCCATGGAATGATTCCATCAGGTCCAACAGCCTTTCTCACGTCCAGATTCAACAGGTAACTCTCCACCTCATCCTTGATAATTTCGAACCCTTCCAAGGCAGCCTGGTGTAATTGTCACCAATCCTTACCTTGCGATGATTTCGGGACTCTACGTCCCCGTGGCCCCGGTCTCGACCAGACCTCCTGTTCATGGAATTCTCTTCGTTCTATTGTGAAAACTTTCTGGAATCTTTTGTTGAGTTCTTCACACACCTCTTTGTCATTCTCTGTATCTGTCCTCGTCCATTTCATCACCTGTTGTTTCACTGTTCTTTTTGTCCTGATGCGACTGTGGAGCAGTTTTGGTTTGACCTTGGCTTCATTTGCTACGTCATTTTCGTACTGTCTCTGCTTCTCTTCTCACACTAAGGTAATCCTTCCTGGCCCTCTGCTCTCTGGTGTTGTGTTATTTCTGTAGTTCCTCCATGCCCTTGTATTTAATTCCTTTGCTTCCGTATACATGCCCAATTAAACCATTGATTCCTTTTTTGTTTCTTTTATTTCCTTTTGGATCAGGATAAACTTGGGATGAACTTGTTTACTGCCTCCTGATATGTCTGAGTGACATAATCCATCATGTCTTGTACGGATTTTTTATCCGTACAGAATTTCCTTTAGGAATTTTCTCATTTCAGATACTCATCTTCTACCAGATACTCAAATATCAGTACACTGTGGTCACTCATTCCAGGCTTCCAACTTAATTTCCCTTATATCCGACTCATTCAGGGTCAATATAAGATCAAGCATGGCTGGTTCATCATGTCCTCTTATTCTTGTGGGTCACCTTGGCGTGTTGGCTTAGAAAGCTTCTTGTTGCCACGTCCAGCAGCATAGCTCTCCAGATGTCTGGTCCTCCATTTGGGTCTCTGTACTTCTGGTCCTCCGAGTCTATTTTCCCATGGTTGAAGTCTCCCATAATTAGCAGTCTGGATCCGTTCCTGCAAGTGGCAGAAGCTGCTCTCTCAATTATTTTAATGGTAGCTATATTATTTCTAACATATTCCTGTCTGGGTCTTCTGTAATTTGGTGGGGGCTTATATATTACTACTGCTATTATTTCTTGCCCTCCAATTGCTATGGTGCTTAGTATGTAGTCACTGAACCCTTCACAGCCCTGGATAACCATCTCCTCAAAACCCCAGTTCTTATTAGCACAGCTACTCCACCTCCACTTCTTTCTTCCCCGTCTTTCATTACTACATAGTATTTCTGTGGATACACTGCGTATATGACTGTGTGTGCGCGTGCGTGCTCATGGACGGACGTACTAACACACATGCAGGCACGTATAGATGTGCACACAGATGCAGATTGTTGATATTTGGTTATCTTGAGGTTATCTTGAGATGATTTCGGGGCTTTAGTGTCCCCGCGGCCGGTGCTCGACCAGGCCTCCACCCCCAGGAAGCAGCCCGTGACAGCTGACTAACACCCAGGTACCTATTTTACTGCTAGGAAACAGGGGCATAGGGTGAAAGAAAGTCTGCCCATTGTTTCTCGCCGGCGCCGGGATCGAACCCGGGACCGCAGGATCACAAGACCAGTGTGTTATCCGCTCGGCCGACCGGCTCGCCGACTTGGTGACTTCAATTTAAAATCGGGAAGACTATGAAGCAAGAACTGCGGATTTTTGGACTTGCCGATTCATAAACCTCATCCTGGAATCTTGCATGTATCACCATGTAAACCAGACCACACGAGTGAGGGAAAGTGACTCTTCCTAAGTACTGGACTCGGTATTTACCAGGAAACAAGAAGAGATATTTAACATTCAGAACCTTCCATCCTTGAGAGTGACCATGTCCTGTTGGAAGTTAGATATGCTACGCGATATAATCTAGAAGAGAATGACCAAATTGAAATAGCTGACAAAGTTGATTTTAGCAGAGGACATTATGGGGGAACTTAGCAAATTATTTAATGATTTTTAATGGAAAGACTTGTTGCTAAGCAAGGAAATAAATGCCAAAAATCCATATGCAAAATTCTATGAAATATACGATGAAGGTACTAAAAATATATAACAAAACAGAGATGCAGGACCAGAAAACAGGATTGGTTCAACAGAAAATCTAAGAGAGGCCAGAGAGGAAAAGACAAGAAAATAGGAAGAGCAGGGGTGCCATAGGCACAATCAGAGAACACTGTATAAACATCAGAGGTCCGCGGTTGTTCAACACCCTCCCAGCAAGCATAAGAAATATTGCCGGAACAACCGTGGACATCTTCAAGAGGAAACTATATTTATTCCTCCAAGGAGTGTCGGACCAACCGGGCTGTGGTGGGTATGTGGGCCTGCGGGCCACTCCAAGCAACAGCCTAGTGGACCAAACTCTCACAAGTCAAGCCTGGCCCCGGGCCGGGCTTGGGGAGTAGAAGAACTCCCAGAACCCCATCAACCAGGTATCAACCAGGTACAATACAGGAAGAGGCCTAACCCGCAAACATACCAGCACTACAAGCAAGCAAGAAACAATTACACAGCAGTGAAAAAAGAAGCAGAAAAAAACTTTGAGAAAGGGATAGCGGAAAATGTAAAACATATCCAGGCCTATTCTCTAAATTCATTAAAAGCAAGTTGCAGGTAAAGGATAAAATCCAGAGCCTGAGAACGGGGAACAGGTTCTGTCAAAATGAAAACACGTGTGAAACACCATATGAACAGTTCCAAAGTGTATTTGTGCAAAATGAAGTTTTCAGAGAGCCAGTCACCATGCCAGTTCCAGAAAACACCATAGAGTACAAAGATGTGTCTCGAGACGAAGGGAAATTTTACGCAAGGAGTTAGGAAGAAATGAAGCAGTTGGACCAGATGGAGTTTCACCTTAGGTGCTGAGAATATGCAATTGAGCTGAGCATTTAACTTTAACCGATATTCCAGACATCTCTGTCCAGAGGAATCTTAATAGATATTTCGAAAAAGTCAAACATATTTCCTTACCTACATAAATAGTAGCCGAAAAGATCTTTTAAATTATAGACCGGTTTCATTTACAAGCGTGGTAGTCAAAACACTAGAAAAAATAGATAAAACCAAATGGATAGAACACATGTAGAGTAATGACAAAATAACAGACAGTATGGTTTTCGAACAGGAAAATCCTGTGTAACAAATCTACGTATTTTTTATAATAGAGCAATAGAGATTTAGAAATAGTTGGGTTGACTGTGTTATTTGGACCTTTAAAATGTTTTTGACAGATTCCCCCACAAGAGGCTGTTTTGGAAACTGGAACATGCTGGACGGGTGACAGGGACACTGCTGACATGGATGAAAATGCTTCTAAATGACAGACAGATGAGAGAGGTAATCAGAAACAATATATCTGACTGGAGTAGTGTTACTA
>WNGS01059694.1:32500-39261 GCA_020271785.1 Procambarus virginalis
CACACACACCCCACACACACACACACACACACACACACACACACACACACACACACACACACATACACACACACACACAGCAAAGGAAGACATGGGGGGGGGGCTAATGACCCGGATCAGGGACTCATCACCATCTACACCACTTACGAAACCTGTACATCTTCTCTTTCATATCCCAAGGTTATTATTGTTATAGCAACTTCGTAATTCTTCCGAGCTCATAAGCTGTTTAATAAATGTAAACAAAGCCGCTATTCTGCTGAAAGATGTACAGGTTTCGTGTGTGGGTTGGTAAATGCGTGATCAATCCTGGCCCGGACTAACCCAGTAGGTGTAGGGTACTAGCGTGTGATGCACCCCCAATAGTGAACTGGAACTAGCACCAGTACGGGGAACAATGCCCAACTAGTTAACATTACCACTTACAAATAAAGTTTTCGATTGGGCAGCAGAAAATAACATATGTGTAACAGCGATACATTCAAGGTACCAGGTACGGTAAAAATGAGGACCTTAAACATAATACAGGGTGTAAAACACAATCAAATGTGCCCATAGTAGGAAAGCACAGGTAAAATATCTGGGAATAATAATGTCTGACGACCTAACGTTTAGGAGCATAACCAAGCAAATATTGCGACAGCCAGAAAAATGATCGGATGGATTACGAGAACTTTCAATCCNTAAAAACCTTAACCTAAGCATGTAGAGAGAGAGTAGATCATAGCACTAATTATGTTGTTGTTCTCAATTCATTCCTGTGTGTGTATTTGCTCTGTGAGGATATACACACAGGACAGGTTGGTTGGAGGCCTCACATGACGCTTCTTGAGAAGATCTTGAGGTTATCTTGAGATGATTTCGGGACTTTAGTGTCCCCGCGGCTCGGTCCTCGATCAGGCCTCGACCCCCAGGAAGCAGCCCGTGACAGCTGACTAACACCTAGGTACCTAATTTTACTGCTAGGTAACAGGGGCATAGGGTGAAAGAAACTCTGCCCATTGTTTCTCGCCGGCGCCCGCGATCGAACCCGAGACCACAGGCTCACAAGTCCGGCGTGCTATCCGCTCGGCCGACCGGCTGCCACATATTACACATGTATACTCTCACACACCCACATCACACTTGGCTACACTTCACCCAGCAAGCAGACGTGTCCCCTACACACACACACATGCACACACACTGGAGCATCAAGGCTGAGTGGACGGTGCTCGGGAGGGGGTCGTAGTCCTAAGGGCCCGGGTTCAATTCCCGGCCGAGGCAGACAAAATTTACACAGTTTCTTTCACCCGATGAACCGTGTTCACCTAGCAGTAAATAGGTACCTGGGCGTTAAGACAGTTGCTACAGCCTGCTTCCCGAAGGTGTGTGTGCGTGTGTTACAAAAAAGAAATACATGTAGTAGAAATAATAGAGGAAAAAATACATCTGTTAGAAAGGCGGGGCCCAAGAGCTAATAGCTCGATTCGGCAGGCACCAATATTTAATACACTTATGACACGTGACGTTCAGTAGTGTGAGATCCCATCTCGTGTACCCCCCCCCCCCACGAGGACACTAGTGGTGAGGGCCCCCGAGGACACTAGTGGTGAGGGCCCCCGAGGACACTAGTGGTGAGGGCCCCCGAGGACACTAGTGGTGTGGGCCCCCCGAGGACACTAGTGGTGAGGGCCCCCGAGGACACTAGTGGTGAGGGCCCCCCGAGGACACTAGTGGTGAGGCCCCCCGAGGACACTAGTGGTGAGGGCCCCCGAGGACACTAGTGGTGTGGGCCCCCGAGGACACTAGTGGTGAGGGCCCCCGAGGACACTAGTGGTGTGGGCCCCCCGAGGACACTAGTGGTGAGGGCCCCCGAGGACACTAGTGGTGAGGGCCCCCCGAGGACACTAGTGGTGAGGGCCCCCGAGGACACTAGTGGTGTGGGTCCCCCGAGGACACTAGTGGTGAGGGCCCCCCGAGGACACTAGTGGTGAGGGCCCCCCGAGGTCACTAGTGGTGTGGGCCCCCGAGGACACTAGTGGTGTGGGCCCCCGAGGACACTAGTGGTGTGGGCCCCCGAGGACACTAGTGGTGTGGGCCCCCGAGGACACTAGTGGTGAAGGCCCCCGAGGACACTAGTGGTGAAGGCCCCCGAGGACACTAGTGGTGAGGGCCTCTCGAGGACACTAGTGGTGTGGGCCCCCGAGGACACTAGTGGCGAGGGCCCCCGAGGACACTAGTGGCGAGGGCCCCGAGGACACTAGTGGTGAGGGGCCCCGAGGACACTAGTGGCGAGGGCCTCTCGAGGACACTAGTGGCGAGGGCCCCCGAGGACACTAGTGGCGATGGGCCCCGAGGACACTAGTGGTGTGGGCCCCCGAGGACACTAGTGGCGAGGGCCCCCGAGGACACTAGTGGTGAGGGGCCCCGAGGACACTAGTGGCGAGGGCCCCCGAGGACACTAGTGGTGAGGGCCCCCGAGGACACTAGTGGTGTGGGCCCCCGAGGACACTAGTGGCGAGGGCCCCCGAGGACACTAGTGGCGAGGGCCTCTCGAGGACACTAGTGGCGAGGGCCCCGAGGACACTAGTATCGAGGGCCCCCGAGGACACTAGTGGTGAGGGGCCCCGAGGACACTAGTGGCGAGGGCCTCTCGAGGACACTAGTTGCGAGGGCCCCCGAGGACACTAGTGGCGAGGGCCTCTCGAGGACACTAGTTGCGAGGGCCCCCGAGGACACTAGTTGCGAGGGCCCCCGAGGACACTAGTGGCGAGGGCCCCCCGAGGACACTAGTGGCGAGGGCCCCCGAGGAGATCATTAAGAGTACCAAGCCTCTTAATAACCGGTTTATAGTCTTAAAATAATCTGTGTATAATATCCAAATGTTGTGAACATACACAGATATGCAAATATTCTGCGCGTTTTACATTGATATGCAAAGTATATGCGCAAGCCTAAATTTAGGCTTTATATATAAGAAAATTAAACAACACTGAATTTTCCAGCCCGTTCTCTGTCTCTGCCACTCCGTACAAAATACAACTGTTTTGCTTAACGAGAAACGCATCAAGTCAAGCAACCCGCCTGACCTATCAATGCTCACACAAGGCTCAAGTCAAAAACTGATGAATTCAACTCTACATCCATCATTATTTGAGTTGCAGCTTGGACAAGAGGCTGGCAGTAACACAATGTGATAAGAAGAATGCATTTACTAACCAACTGTTGCGATTTTATTCATAGGATGGATTTGAATAATACTAAAATTATATATAATTGCTCTACTATCAATGACAGACGTCTAATAGAGGGAGTAGTTATAGATTCCACAGAGAAAGTAAAGGCCAATAAATCTTTTAGTAAAGTAGATCCAATTAACGATAAAATTATTCTTAAGGAAGCCAAACTAACAAGTCTCATTAAGTCATATAAGCACAGTTGACCTTGTGATGCTCAGGGATGGGATAATGATTCCCCAGAACCCCGCCCACTGGTCCCACAAGTCAGAATAATTAAGCATTCTTCTAAAACTTGGACATCTCTTGGCAGCATAATAACAACGTCTAATAATGGACGCAGAGAGGGGCGCTCTGCCAGAGTTATCAGCTGCTAGGATCTTGTTAGGAATACTACGACCCCGAGTACTACAAGACCTACCCTGACGGACAGCCGGAATGTCACGACGACCCCGACCGCGACGACGACCCGATCGATGGAACGACGACCAGATCGATGGAACGACGACGAAGAAGCGCCGAACTATGCTGAGGAGAGCAGATGAAACACGACGCCTCCATCCATAAGCCACCTGCCCGAACAGCCAAGCCCTCACGTCTCCCTATGTCAGGGTTCTCACCACGACGGTGGCAGGTCAGCCGGACGCTGGAAGCCTTCGTCACTGTGACCAGGACATGTCACTGTGACCAGGGCAGGTTACTGTGACCAGGGCAGGTCACTGTGACCAGTGCAGGTCACTGTGACCAGGACAGGTCACTGTGACCAGTGCAGGTCACTGTGACCAGTGCAGGTCACTGTGACCAGGACAGGTCACTGTGACCAGGACAGGTCACTGTGACCAGGACAGGTTACTGTGACCAGGACAGGTCACTGTGACCAGGACAGGTTACTGTGACCAGGACAGGTCACTGTGACCAGGACAGGTTACTGTGACCAGGACAGGTCACTGTGACCAGGACAGGTTACTGTGACCAGGACAGGTCACTGTGACCAGGACAGGTTACTGTGACCAGGACAGGTCACTGTGACCAGGACAGGTTACTGTGACCAGGACAGGTTACTGTGACCAGGGCAGGTCACTGTGATCAGGACAGGTCACTGTGACCAGGACAGGTCACTGTGACCAGGACAGGTTACTGTGACCAGGACAGGTCACAGTAACCAGGACAGGTTACTGTGACCAGGACAGGTCACTGTGACCAGGACAGGTTACTGTGACCAGGACAGGTCACTGTGACCAGGACAGGTTACTGTGACCAGGACAGGTTACTGTGACCAGGACAGGTTACTGTGACCAGGACAGGTCACTGTGACCAGGACAGGTCACAGTAACCAGGACAAGTCACGCTAATATCTTAATATGATTATTTCGTGACCCTTCCCTTTCCTGTGAATGAATTACTGTATTACACACACCAGTATATGACCTTAAACTTATTTATGAAAAGCTGTATTGTCTGCCCTACCTTGTGTGTGTGTGTGTGTGTGTGTGTGTGTGTGTGTGTGTGTGTGTGTGTGTGTGTGTGTGTGTGTGTGTGTGTGTGTGTGTGTGTGTGTGTGTGTACTCACCTATTTGTACTCACCTATTTGTGCTTGCAGGATCGAGCATTGACTCTTGGATCCCGCCTTTCCAGCTATCGGTTGTTTACAGCAATGACTCCTGTCCCATTTCCCTATCATACCTAGTCTTAAAAGTATGAATAGTATTTGCTTCCACAACCTGTTCCCCAAGTGCATTCCATTTTTCCACTACTCTCACGCTAAAAGAAAACTTCCTAACATCTCTGTGACTTATCTGAGTTTCCAGTTTCCACCCATGTCCCCTCGTTCTGTTATTATTACGTGTGAACATTTCATCTATTTCCACTTTGTCAATTCCCCTGAGTATTTTATATGTCCCTATCATATCTCCTCTCTCCCTTCTTTTCTCTAGTGTCGTAAGGTTCAGTTCCTTCAGACGCTCTTCATATCCCATCCCTCGTAACCCTGGGACAAGCCTCGTCGCAAACCTCTGAACTTTCTCCAGTTTCCTTATGTGTTTCTTCAGGTGGGGGCTCCATGATGGCGCGTCATACTCTAAGACGGGTCTCACGTAGGCAGTGTAAAGCGCCCTAAAAGCCTCCTCATTTAGGTTTCTGAATGAAGTTCTAATTTTCGCCAGTGTAGAGTACGCTGCTGTCGTTATCCTATTTATATGTGCCTCAGGAGTTAGATTAGGTGTCACATCCACTCCCAGATCTCTTTCTCGAATCGTTACAGGTAGGCTGTTCCCCTTCATGTGTGTGTGTGTGTGTGTGTATTCACTTAGTTGTATTCACTTAGTTGTATTTTACGGGGTTGAGCTTTGCTCTTTCGGCCCGCCTCTCAACTGTCAATCAACTGTTTACTAACTACTTTTTTTTTCCCACACCCACAACACACACACACACCACACACACACACACACACACACACACACACACACACACACACACACACACACACACCAGGAAGCAGCCCGTGACAGCTGACTAACTCCCAGGTACCTATTTACTGCTAGGTAACAGGGGCATTCAGGGTGAAAGAAACTTTGCCCATTTGTTTCTGCCGGGTGCGGGAATCGAACCGCGCCACAGAATTACGAATCCTGCACGCTATCCACCAGGCTACCTGGCCCCCTGTGTGTGTGTGTGTGTGTGTGTGTGTGTGTGTGTGTGTGTGTTACTCACCTAATTGTACCACCTAATTGTGCTTGCGGGGGTTGAGCTTTGACTCTTTGGTCCCGCCTCTCAACGTCAATCAACAGGTGTACACATTCCTGAGCCTACTGGGCTCTATCATATCTACATTTGAAACTGTGTATGGAGTCAGCCTCCACCACATCACTTCCTAGTGCATTCCATATACTAACTACTCTGACACTGAAAAAGTTCTTTCTAATGTCTCTGTGGCTCATTTGGGTACTCAGCTTCCACCTGTGTCCCCTTGTTCGCGTCCCTCCAGTGTTGAATAGTTCATCCTTGTTTACCCGATCAATTCCCCTGAGGATTTTGTAGGTTGTCATCATGTCCCCCCCTTACTCTTCTGTCTTCCAGTGTCGTAAGGTTTGTGTGTGTGTGGTGTGTGTGTGTGTGTGGTGTGTGTGGTGTGTGTGTGTGTGTGTGTGTGTTGTGTGGTGTGTGTGTGTGTGTAAATCACGAACAAATTAACACGTGATGAACAATGTGACAATGTCAGACCCTGAAGTAAGCCTTCAAGTATTAATAAACAATGGGGGGGGGTTACACGACTAGAGAACTCGTCGCACATATCACAAAATATTTAGAACAATGGTATAACAGAGAACAACAACCACAACAGCAAGCAACCACCTCCCATTATACAAATACAGCTGATGTACAAATACAACTATCTATTACACTTGGATCTATTACAATCGTATCTATTACAACAGTATCTATTACAATTGCATCTATTACATACAACTGATTTTTCTTTCTTTTCAAATTTAATTTTGACCAAGATGGGGTACACCCCTCACACTACCATCATGATGTAAGATT
>WNGS01059703.1:0-11603 GCA_020271785.1 Procambarus virginalis
CCAGACTAGCAGGTGTCGTTATGAAGTGTTCCCTAAAGTCATCATCTTCTGTGAGACTTGTTGTTTTAAAAGTGTTACCTACACTTCAAGGAGGATTTTGAATGATGAAGTAAAATTGCCATGACCCGCCAGAGAATTCATGTAATTCTCTATATCGTTGGAGTAAAGGTCTCTAAAGTTGCTTAGGAGGCCTACAGGATCTGTGGCAAGGGCTGAGGGGATGGAATATTCCATTCTAGTAAAGAGATCCCTGAGCCCACTTGAAGAGTCTTCTCGAAGCATGTACCAAGGAAGCCCCTTTCATCAGTCCACAAGGAGACATGTATTTACAAATAGACGGAGTAGCAATAGGCTCCCTCTTAGGAGTTTTATTTGCTAATTTTTATATGGGAACCATCGAAGACAGGGTCTTTAGTAGCAGACAAAAACCAACTGTATATTGCCGTTATGTAGATGACATATTCGTAATAGTAAAAGACTCAGATGAACTAATTGACCTAAAAAGACATCTAGAGAGAGAGTCAGTACTCCGATTCACACATGAAAATAGTGAAAATAACAGTCTGCCATTCTTGGATGTACTAATAACAAAAACAGGAACCTCTTTAAGCACCAACGTATATACCAAGCCCACCAACATAGGATTATGCCTGAACGGTAGAAGTGAGTGCCCCCAAAGATACAAAGCCAGTGTTCTCAATGCTTATATTCGTCGAGCGCTTACCCACTGCTCTGAATGGAGCAACGTGAGTAGAGAGTTTGAAAGAGTAACTCAGGTATTGGTGAACAACGGATATAGCAACGCGGAAATAAACGCTGCTATAAGAAGACACTTGGACCGCTGGTATAATCCAGAACCTAGAGCAGAAACCACAATACCTCCAATAAAATTATACTACAAATCAACCATGCACAGTGAACATATAAAAGAGGAAAGAATAATGAAAGAAATAATCCGTAAAGGAGTAAAAAGCACTACTCCTAACCAAAACATAAACCTGATAATATTCTATAAACCACCAAGAAGACTTCCGAACTCCTTATCAAAAACAGCCCGAAGCCGACAGAGAACCCTCTACAGCAGTCAAGCGTTGTATACATGTACACTTGCCCCCACGAAGGATGTAACCTTCAATCTAAGTACTGTACATAGGTATGACGTCGACCAAGCTGACGAGGCGTTTGACATGCCATCTTCAATCCGGTGCCCCTAGGAACCACATGAGACAAGCCCATGACATCACCCTAACAAGAGAAATGTTGAACAAAAATACATGCATAATAGACAAAACACAAGATGCAAGAAGATTACAAATTCTTGAAGCAATCCACATAAGAATAGAACAACCTACCATGAACACCCAAATCACGGAACTATTTACCCTACCCACAATGAGAGTAAGGACAAGACCAGAACATAACGATGCCAACACAGAAGACAATGTTCTAACATAACAGGCCAATTACACTGGATTAATCTTTGTATGTAGATGCCAGCTGCCTCGTATGGGCCAACAGGCCTTCTGCGGTTACCTATATTCTTATGTTCATATGTGTGACCCCACTTATATCCCTTTGTATCCCCTTTTGTTTTCACATTTATTATCTTATCACCTGACCCAGTGCGGGTATAAAATCAAATCACATTGTAAAATTCATTCACTTGAGAATGAACCATGGAGGTTCGAAACGTTGTGCATATTGTATAAATAAGTGTAATACATTCTATAGTAATTTACCTCTTTTCTTCACCCGGAAATTACGAAAATGAGTTTTGGAGAACTCCTATTTCAGCTAAGCCCTGATGCTAAGAAAATAGTTATGGGATAGAAGCCCTAAATCAGAAGTTAGTAATACAGAATATGCGGTCATATTTAATGAGACATGTTTAAAAGAAAACCTGCTGCCAATATACACCAAGATATATATATATATATATATATATATAATATATATATATATATATATATATATATATATATATATATATATATATATATATATACAGTATCCACTCAATTTAACGGCCTCTTTTATACCGATCTGCCGGTATTAACGACCGGTTTGGGAGATCGGTATCTGGAGCCTCGTATACCGGTCTGGTAGTCGATATTACCGACGGTTGGTATTGGGTTTGTTTTGGCATCGGCAGCCCCTCACATGGCGACCAGGCGATCATCCAGAGTGGTATATTAAATCTTAACTTTCTTTCAAAATGATTCAGTTTTATGAAGAAAACTCTAAATTATTATTAATAAAATATTTTAAAACAATTGTTATTAAACAAAATAATTTGTTTTCTTATTAAATACCTTTTATAGTATACGCAACAGGTATTTTTTTCCCACGGACCTAGAACGTACTGCGCCTGGCCATGTGACCGCTTTGTTTACTGTTAACTCACGCGGCTGAGAGCAGTGTCTCAGAATATTAGCCAGAGAAAATCAGATTCAGACAAAAATAGATAAATTCATGATTTTAACGGTTCGTGAAAGCACCCACTGGGAATTCAACAAGTCATGCAGCATCCGCTGGCAACGAGTTCCCTACAAGCCATGCTGCACCCGCCGATGCTGAATTCCCATCAACAAGTTGTGCAGCCTCCGCCGGCAACGAATGCTCTGCAAGCTATGCTGCACCCGCCGATGCTGAATTCCCATCAACATGTCGTGCAGCCTCCGCTGGCAACGAATGGTCTGCAAGCTATGCTGCACCCGCCGATGCTGAATTCCCATCAACATGTCGTGCAGCCTCCGCTGGCAACGAATGGTCTGCAAGCTATGCTGCACCCGCCGATGCTGAATTCCCATCGACATGTCGTGCAGCCTCCGCCGGCAACGAATGGTCTGCAAGCTATGCTGCACCCGCCGATGCTGAATTCCCATCGACATGTCGTGCAGCCTCCGCCGGCAACGAATGGTCTGCAAGCTATGCTGCACCCGCCGATGCTGAATTCCCATCGACATGTCGTGCAGCCTCCGCCGGCAACGAATGGTCTGCAAGCTATGCTGCACCCGCCGATGCTGAATTCCCATCGACATGTCGTGCAGCCTCCGCTGGCAACGAATGCTCTGCAAGCTATGCTGCACCCGCCGATGCTGAATTCCCATCGACAAGTTGTGCAGCCTCCACCGGCAACGAATGCTCTGCAAGCTATGCTTCACCCGCCGATGCTGAATTCCCATCAACATGACGTGCAGCCTCCGCTGGCAACGAATGCTCTGCAAGCCATGTTGCACCCGCTGATGCTGAATTCCCATCAAAAGTCGTGTAGCCTCCACTAACTATATAAAATATGATTGAAAGGCATATAAATTAGTGTAAAAAGTGTTGATAGAATACAGTATTTTAAGTGTTAATGATTATTTAAGCCTTGACAAAAAGATACTGTACAGTGTAAATATACAGTAGAAATAATTTTCAATTGTGAATGAGTTAGAACTCAATTAGAACTCGAGAATGAATTAGAACTCGTGTGAATTAGTAGTAAGGCTAGCTGTTGTGTGAAGTGAATGCCTGAAAATAAGTGTTCATACTGTATGTACCCTGTATATAGTACTGAACAATATAAAACAAGTGCTGCAGAGGATGACGTAATCTTCAGCTTCAATAAAAGTAAGTCAATTTACCAATTTTATTATAGTATTACAAGATATTAATTTTTTTTCAACAAAAGCTACATATTAGTCTCTGCAAATGTATATTCTATCGATAGCAGAGAAAAGGTGAGCTCAAAATATTTCGTCTTGGCTAGCTCTCAGTGACAAGGCTCGATCGCCATTGTTATGGCCTGGCCGCCACAGCCTGTGTCATAACATTAAAAATACATTACCTGCACTGTTCAGGGTAAAGCAAAACACATCTCTAAAATTTTATTGAGAAAATATTAACAATCACTGATTGATACATGAAATATTTTGCAATACAAAGGAATGAACCAATTTTTTCCCACCCATCTGGACTTGATCAGACCGTGTTCACACATCATCCATGCAGCAGCCACCAGCTGGCTTAATCGTCGGCGTGGCACTAAATTGAAACGCAATTACACAATGAACTTTATTTAATTTTAATTATACAGTATAAAATATATCCTACCCGAATGTTACTTGAAAAATTACCCGACCCGACTTAACTTCGGAAATAACGGAGCTCCGGAAATAACGACCAGGGTACAGCCCCATATAGGCCGTTAAATTGAGTGGATACTGTAGTAACCGCAGAGACTTTCTTATCTCAACTCCAAAATCTCTAGGGAACAAAGTGAAAGACAAATTAAACAATAGATTCATCAATTATATTTTCAAATGATAAGTATCATAATTTAAGCACTCCAATTTGATGTCAAAGATTTATTTTCAAAGTGAGTCATCATCCAAGAATTCGAGAACCTACAACTGTCTGCCCCTTTAAATCACACAACACCTGTAACCACGACTAAGTCACCTCAATGTTCAACTCACCAAGTGTCTGAGTCTCCGTTGGATAGAGAGAGAGGGGGGGGGTCTGTATTTGACAGAGACTGTCCCGCCTCGCCGGCTGACAGCCTCGGGCTAGGCTGTCCTTAGCTCTGCTCCCTGGCTGTTCTTGTCTTTTGCTCTGCTTCTGCTGTCCTCCTGAATTGATAGCTCTCCGAGTATATATTGGGAAACCTGGTAGCTAACTCCGCCCATAAGTAGATAGCCCCGGGCACTCTACCAGCCACTCCTTAAACGTCGGCATGTTTGAAGGCTACCAGGCTAATTATAAGATTAGCGGGAGCCAGGTGAGATTCGCATGACCTGACCTCAGGTCATGCGGTGGTATTAACATTTGAGGGTGAGATTAAGGCCGGACAAGTTGGCGTCTGTCAAAATCCTTGTCTGTGACTCACATATCTCCCTGTATGTATTAAATAAAACTAAACCAAACACCTTTACAGTGTTACATCGGATCTGGCTTTGGCAGCTGTTCTGGTTTCTTCAAGGATGTTCCTTCCGCTGCTCTTGCGATCACATACCAAGAGTCTTGTGTCGGCTGCTGCATCGCCGGCTTCCTTTGTGGGCTTTTTGGGGTTCTGTGCTGTGGTGCCTTTCCGAGCTCACTTGATGTGCTAACATATGCCTCATCTCTCGGATTTGGTTTTGTGACCAGTATTCACCAGGCCGGCCAGGCTCTGTGGCGTCCATCCTTCCGTTGGGTTCACAGCACGGCGCGGGAGTTTGGGACGGTGTGACATTGCTTCAAAGGGTTTGTATCGCTCGCGGAGCAATGATCCGGCTCCATTTGGACTGCTTTCCTGTGGTTCATTGCCTGAACCACGGGGCTTAATGTGGTCCTTGGCTCTTTGGGACTGGTTGCTTCGGGTGACTCGTCTGCCGAGTTCTCGGGTTTTGGCTCTCTTGGTGGCCATTGCTCTTTGTGCCTCTTCTTGGGGGGGGGCAGGTTCTGTCTCTGGTCCCCGGTAGGCCTATAACTCCATCGATTGACTGTTGCCTTGGTCTAATATGTGCACATCAGCACATATTAGACCAAGACCATTAGACCATTAGACCACATATTCCGGTATAGCTCCGGGAAGCCGAAGGGGCGCTCCACAGAAAATGGCATTTCATTACATTCAACATTGGCTTTTTGTTTAATGTAAGGCAAGGACTAGCAATCCCTGTTAGGAGGCCCTAGCCATCCTTACATTTGGAGGCTGTGTCTGGGAGTAGGACAACCTTGACTTTACATCTGGAGGACCCATCCGAGGAAGGAGAGTTTTCCCGACCTCACATTTGGGAATTTGTTCAAGGCAGAGGAGGGTTCACAACTTGGCATGTGTGGCCCCCAAATGTGTGCATTTGGGGGCTCGTCCAGCTCGTCTTCCAACTTACACAACATATACATGACCCTTGTCGTATCAGGTGTGTATTGGCGAACAGCAGCAGAAGCAAGAGGAAATGACCAGTTTCTTGGTGAAGCTTGTTGGTCGTCCTGCCGGAACACCGCCACTCATCCACAGTCCCTATACTCTCAGGTAAGACCAGATATAAGTGTTGAATAGGTAGTATAATGATCTGAATGGAGAAGTGCCTTTACAGTTTTCCTTCTAAATAGCTCTTGTTATATTTACCAAGATCAGTGGTAGGTTAGTTTTGTGACAAAAGCCAGCATGGATTGATTACTTTCCCAAATGCATTTTAGCAATGGTCCATGTCAACTATCAAGTTTGCTGAAAAGTGATCACAAGTACATGCAACTGCCTATGTAAAAATACATTTAACTGGTACCTTTTAGTGTTTTGTTGTAAATCAAAAGTTTGTTTGAAAAGCAAACCAAAGCATTGGTATGCTGTACTAAAGAAATAAAGCTTTCAGTCTTGCAGTAGGATTTTGATTACATGCAGGTATACATTCCTAGAGACTTCACCTTAAAATCAACAATGTTGAGTAACATAATAAACCTGGCTGTCCTAAGACCTGTACTGTACAGTAATTTCCTCCTGAGAAAAATGGTCTCTGCTAGACTATTCAGCGAATTGAGATAGATAAACAGCTTGGTTGACAGCTTGGTCGTGCAAAAGGAGACGTAGTTTTTGCCGTGTTTGGCAGGGATAAATTCGAAAAAAGATTTAGAGGCCAATATTGAATGTAATGATGTTCCTCTTTCTGGTGGATCCTTGGTGCTAGCCTGCTTGATACCTGCTTGACCTGCTATACCTGCTAGCCACTTGGATAGTTCTACCCATTCAATTCAGTCCAAGCCCTTGTGAGTTATTGTAAGCCTACTAGGGATTAGAGATCAAAACCTGGTACAAAGCACAGGAGGATCCCAGATCATCCTAACCAAGAAAAAGCCATCAGAAAGGTGGGTAAACCAAAACATAGAAACAAGATGATAAATGGAGATGAATGAAGCACCTGGTCGTGAAGTAGTTCTCTTGTTAGTTCCACCTGCACAGTACCATGGTACTGTGCACCTTCCTTCTCGGTCCTCTAGATGACAGACATAGACTGCTTCCAATTACACGGCGGTGTCTTTAGGCCATTGCTCTTTGTGCCTCTTCTTGAGGAAGGGGGCCAGGTTCTGGCCCCCCCCCTCTAAATGACCTCTGTCATTTAGCCAGGAAAATGGAAAAACTAAAGCTCTTGAACAGAGGTTCCTTGGTGGCTCCCAAGGAGACATATCCTTGGAAGCCTTTGCCATATCTGGTCAGAGATCTGGATAACCGGAGATTATACTGTATTACATAAATTGTCAAGTACACATTTCAAGATCTACAGAATCAAACAATTAGATAAACTACTACAAGGTAAGCTGAAGTTTTCATTTTAATGATATTTTCTGTGGGGAGCCCCTACGGCTCCCTGGAGCTTATCGGGCTAATGTATGTTATGTTAGACCGGGACACTAGCTATGGAGTTCAGACCTACCAGGGACCAGCGCCAGAACCTGGCCCCTTCAGAGAGGTTTCAGGGAGCAATGGCCCTGGAAAACCCCATATGGTTGGGGGTTTTCCTTATCTGTCATCGACCGGGGTTAGGCACCCAGAAAGGTAGGCGTAACAAAACAAACCCCACATGGTAGAAAACTACAACAAACCGAACAGAGAGGTAGAAAAACTCCCTACAATCACAAGGAAAACAATCAAACAATCACTTTACTGCCGCGCCGGTTGTCCGCGCAGCCCTCCCCTCCCCGGGAGGGGGGGGGGGGCCCCGGACCTCACCGCGCCGGCTGCCGTCAGTTCGTAAGCTAGTGTCAACCGGGATACACGCTTCTCTGGCCTCAAATTCCTTGGCGGTGTTTGCCTCGTGTGGCGTTCTCTGCTGTTTTTGTGGTTTGCGGTGGCCAGGAGTATTTCATCAGTGCCGGGGCTGCATGCGTCTAGGGGTTCCCTTCCCTAGGCGCCCTGTGAGTACTGCCCTTGCGTGTCAGGGTTATCTTCTCTGGGGCGTTCGGGAACCGCTCCCGTAGGGGTTCTTGCTGCTCGGCATTTGCCTCGCCCTTGGGGCCAGCTGGGGCTTGGGGCCCTTGTTTGGCCTTGGGTAGGGAGTTGGTGTTGTGCTGGTTAGGGCGCCAAGGTGTTGCGCTGCCTGCCACCTACGCGGCGGCCGGTTCCTGTTGCCTCTGGGGACGGTGTACTTTTGCGGGGTTTTTCTTTTGTTTTTATTTTCTTGCCTGGTGGGGGTCTGCATAGTGTGGCTATAGTTCCACTAGTAGTGTTTGGCAGCCCTCTGCTAGGCCCCCGTGCTTGTACACGTCCCGGGGTTTTCAGTATTAATCTTTACCCTTGTTTTCGGGTTTCTTAACCGGTTAGCAACACCTTGCCCGGGCTTCCCGTAGTTGCTAACCTACGGGCCCTGGAAACCCCTGTCTGGGCTCGGGGGACCATTGCATGTGTCTTCCGGGTACCAACCCGTCTTGTACGGGATCGTTGGTTGCTGTGCCTTTGTCTCTAGGTGACAGTCGCCATTTACCTCCGTCATGCTGCCTGTTGGGTCCCTGACACCTTGACCCGGAGTCTTGCGAGAGAGTTTCTCTGCTTGTTCTCCAGTACTCCTGATGTTATTACTGTTCAGAGTACAGGCGGCATCCGTGTTGCAAGCTAGGTTAGGTTGCTGCAACATGTTCGGTTGGTTTCCCACTCGGATGCCCCGAGGCCGCCCCGTTTTGGTTCGGTGCTGTTCGCCCTCCTCCCTCCCTGTTCCCGGTTCCGGACTGTCTGCGGGTTTCGGGGTCGGGGCGGGGTTTAGTTGGGGCAGAGACTCGGGCGGTTTTCGGGGGCTGCCCCATTCGGGTTGGGGGACGGAGGTTTTAGAGCCTGTTCCTCCTGCCAAGGCTTCTGGGGCTTACCAGCGGCCCGTTTCTTGCTGCCTTTCCCATGGACTCTTTCTTTTCTTTAAGGGCGGAGGGCTTGGAGGACGGCTCTGCCCCGGGGCCTCTGTTGCTGGTTCCCGGGGCTGTGGGGGATGCCTGCTAGCAGTTCTGGGGCGGTTTGCCCCTGCCGGGGTTTTTCTGCTTTTGGGCGGAGTTTTTAGCCCATCCAGTCTGCTTGCTTCCCACTTTTGCTGGCGTGTTTTTGTCTCTTAGCGTCCAGCACAGCCCCTGCTGGCGGCCATTTTCGTCTGCCTGTTTCCCGGCGTGGCCACCAGGGCGGCGTTGCGGTTTGTTTACATACGCCTGGGTGTGCGAGCGAGCGTCTGGGGTGAGTTTTTCACCCTTTTTTCAGGGGGTTTTCTTCTCCTGTTGTCGTTTTTTTTTGCTTTTCTGGTGTTTTCTGCCCGTTACTGTTCCTTTGGGTGTTTATTTTCCACCGGGCTTCTGGGCCCATGGGTTTGGGCTCAGTGTTTCTGGCTGTTAGGCTTGCTCCCACACCTTGTCCCTCGGTTTTCGGTCTGTTATGACTGTTTCCCAGAGGGTTCTGTATGGGGGCTGCGCTTTGCCTTCTGTGGTGTTCTCCGCCGGCAATTGTGGTGGTTTGGCTTCCCCCTGGTTCGATTCTGGGTTCCTTTGGGTTCTTTGGTTTCGTTCCAGAGGTTTCTTCCTCTTGGGCCCCCTTTTTGTGGGTTCAGGGGGCTTTGTTTCCTCATGTGACCTGGTTCTGCCTTCTGGGGTTCCGGGGTCTTCCTGGCTTGCAGACTGCTCTTTTTGGGTCTAGGCACATGTTGTGGTTGTGCTGGGCCTTTGAGGTTTTGCTGTCGAGGTGGGCCTTTTGATGCAGTTTAGTGCCTTCTTTGCCTGGCCGGTGTGGTGCTCTGCCCACTGGTCGGCAACTTGTACTTTACATTTACATTGTATGTACTCGCCTCGTTGTGCTTGCGGGGGTTGAGCTTTAGCTCTTTGGTCCCGCCTCTCAACCGTCGTTCAACAGGTGTACAGGTTCCTGAGCCTGTTGGGCTCTATCATCCCTACACTATAAACTGTGTAGGGAGTCAGCCTCCGCCACATTGCTTCCTAATGCCTGGGTGTACGCTTGTGCATGTGTACGCTGTGTGTGTGTGTGCATGTGTATACATGTCATATCTTGTTTGTGTATATGTATATGCATAATGTGTATGTGTACTTTTATTTATATTTTTTTTTTCTCTGTTGGCGGGGTGCTGGGGGAGCAGCTTGCTCTATTGCCTCTCGCATGGTCCCGCTGTTGGTGGGCGCTTTGCGTCGTCTTCCGGCCTCTGGTGGCATCGGTGACGGCTTCTCCCCCTTTGGGGGGTTCAGAGCTGGCGGGGTGGGCTTCTTCCCCTGCGTTTCGTCGTGTCATCTTCGTGGGTACGTTGGACGTGGTCGGTCCGTCCCATCCTTCTGGGGTCCGGCTTCTGTTGGGGGCCGGGTGCCTGGATGGTGGCCCTGGACCTCCAGGTCACCTCTTGGCGCGTTCCTCCCCGTTTTTTTTTCTGGGTCTGGCATGGTTGGTGGTGGGGCTTCAGGCTGGCTGCTTTTGTTGCCTGCCCTATTTTGTGCTGAGCACTTTGAAATTTTTGCATCTTTCCCGGTTCTTGGTTCCCTGTCTGTGTCTGAGATTCGGTGTATGGCCTACCTCGACGTCTGGCTGGTGTGGGCTCCCAGTCAGTCCGCATGTCTGCTCGCCAGGGGTGTGGTTCCTTCCAGATCGCCGTGTTTGGTGTCCTGGTGATCGGGAGGTTTTTCCATATGTTTCCATCCCGGGTTCGGGCCTGGTCCTTGTTTAGGGCTATTGGGCCACTCATTCTTTCCCTCCAGAAGTGTTCCTGCAGCTGTGGTCCCTTCGGCGGTGCATGAGACGGTCTCGGGTTGCTCAGCGGTTGCTTGAGCGGTTGTGCGGGAGTCTGAACTTCGCCGTGCTAGTCTACCCGCCGGGTCGGGTTTGGCTGCGGCGTCTGTTTTGGTTCCTTCGGGATTTCCTTTCCGCCTCTCTCGCGATCGTTGGGTTCTCCCTCCGGGGGTCTTTTGTCGGTTGCTGCGTCACCGGCTTCCTCTTCGGGTTTTTCAGGGTTCGGTGCCTTGGCGCCTTCCCGAGCCCTCGCTCGTTGTGTTCACGGACGCGTCGTCTCTTGGCTGGGGCTTTGTGACCAGTGCTCACCAGGCAGGCCAGGACGGTGGGGTTCGTCCTTCCATCGGGCTCACAGCACGGTTCGGGAGTTCGCAGCTGTCTGGTTCGCGCTTCGGAGGATTCGGGTCGCTCGGGGATCGCCCTTTACCTCCGTTTGGACTGTACTCCAGTGGTTCCTTGCCTGAACCACGGGGTTCTCTTCAGTCCTTAGCTCTTGGGTTGGTCCCTGCGAGTGGTTCGTCTGCTGGATTCCCGGGGTTTGGCTCTCCGTGTGGTTCACGTCCGGGGAGTGTCCAACGTTCTGGCGGACGGTCTGTCTCGCTCCCCTGTCCACGGGGTGGACGGTCGACGACGACTCGTTCGTTGGATCTGCCAGACGTACGGTCTCCCAGATGTGGACCTCTTCGCGTCGGTGTGGTCTCGGCGTCTCCCGATGTGACGCCTTCCCCGACTGCGCAGCGTTCGCGGTGGATGCCTTTCGGCGGGACTGGTCTAAGGGGGTTCCCTGTACCTCTTCCCTCCGGTCCAGCTGTTGCTTCGGGGGTGTTCTGGTTCGTTTGGAGACATTCCCCGGGAGAGTCCTTGTGGCCATTGGTGGCCGGCCCCT